>CM028695.1:65331456-65413565 GCA_016771965.1 Brassica carinata
AAGAAGAAGGAGATTGAGCTTCAAGTGACTGAGAGGTTTAGAGAGAGTGGTGGACGAAGGTTACAACCCGAGCTATGGAGCGAGACCGTTGAGAAGAGCCATCATGAGACTTTTAGAGGATAGTATGGCGGAAAAGATGCTAGCGAGAGAGATCAAGGAAGGAGACTCAGTGATTGTGGACGTTGACTCGGAAGGTAAAGTGACTGTGCTAAATGGTGGAAGTGGCACTCCCACAACATCCTTGGAGGAGCAGGAAGATTCTCTCCCCGTTGCTTGAGAAATAATAAGGGGAAGTGTGTTTCTCTCTCTTCTTTTGCTTTTCCCCCCTTGAACGAAATTATGGCAAGAGAAGAGTCTCAATGAGATACTTGTAGGGGTTTCGTAATATACATTCTATATATGTAACCAATGTAATGTATAGATGACATTGTGTAGCTTCTTTCTCAATGCTTTTTTAAGGACTTGCTTTGGTGCCAATGTGTGGGTTTAGAATCAAGAAGTTGGATGTTATCAATGTCATCTAAGCATTGAAACATCTATCAGAACCAAAGAAACGGTTCGGATTGGATTTTAGATCTAATCAATTAGAGTACCGAAAATCAAAAACCGAATTAGAACTAAACTAATATCCTACTGAAAATCAAAACCTAATTAGAATTAAACTAAAAACTGAATAAATACTTACTTTTATAATAAAGTTTATATACTTATAAATTAACTATATTTAATTTAAAATAATTAAACAATTTCGAAATATATGAAAATGAATTACCAGAATAGTTTGTCTCTGAAATATTTAAATTTTTTTGAATCATCTAAACTTTTATCCAAAAATTTGATATTTAATTTAAAAAGTCTATTTTTTTAATTTGAATTAATCAAAGAAACCGAACCAGAAACAAATAAGTCTGAAATTATTTAAGTTATTAGTCGAGGTTTAGTTTTGTAATCTGAACCGAAAGCTTCCTCCGCATCTTACTTATGGGGGTGCACGTGCCCTGGTCGAAATACATATAAGAAATTTTCAATTTTGTATTAAAATCCCAAATTGAAATTGAGATTGAAATCTAAACTCTCCTTCCTCTCGGCCGTGCCCATCGTCGGGTTCGCATCAACTCTACGTCTACCCCTCCTAGAATTACAGACTTCATTTCATCAAAGCAATTCTTTCCCAGCTAACAGAATAAAACACCAATGTTCAGCAACAGCGTATCAATCACAATGTCGGATGACGACGAGTCGAACGAAACAAACCGGTTCCGATCTACTACACGAACCCGTAGAAAGCGGAAGAAACCGGGTCACCGAACCACCACCTCCGAGCTTCCACGCTGCTTCCTCAGGCTTCTCCTTAGATACTGGATCCTCTTAGTTCTCCTCCTCGCCTTCGGTTTGCTACTCTTCGAATCAACCAGGATCGGGACGAAATCCCCAAATTCAGAACACAACCAGCTGAAGAAGTCTCCAGATTCGAGCGGAAACTTGAATAGATTGGATCCGACGACCAAGGTTATCGGTGGTGTTAGGCAACGTAAGCACTCTCCATCACCATCACCATCATTCAATATTAATTGAATCTTCTGCTCTATTGATCGATTTGTGTGTGTTATTAAGGTTGTTTAAAGCTTCTGCCTCCTGAAGAGCTAGAGCATCTTGATATCTTAGACCGTAAAGATTCAACCTCTCCGGTTAAGAAACTTGTGTACCTAACCGGTACGGATTCATCAAGCTCTCATGTTCGTGGGAATGGGACGCGTTTTAATTTATTTACTGGGAACCAGAGTTTTGCTGAGAGAGAGACTAGTTTTCAGGTCATCACTTGCTAACTCTGCAAACTTTTTTGTTTTCCTCTGTATGGTTCTTGAGGTTGTTGATTGCTGAATATTCTTTTTGGTGTTGCAATCAGGTGACTGAGACAGTTTCAGTGCATTGTGGGTTTTTCAATGAGAATGGTGGGTTTAGGATTGAGGATGAGGATAAGATGTTTATGCAAACTTGTCAAGTTGTTGTCTCCACGTGTGCCTTTGGTGGTGGAGATAACCTTTACCAACCTATTGGAATGTCTAACGCATCAACTCAAAAGGTTCGTCACTGAGCATTTTTGAACCATGTGTTAGTCTTTTGATAACTTATTTCGGTCTTGTGCTGTTGTGGATCCAGGTATGTTACGTTGCGTTTTGGGATAATGTTACACTCGCAACGCAGGAAGCAGAGGGTCATAAGATTGGTGATAATGGTTACATTGGCAAATGGCGAGTTGTGGTCGTTAAGGATCTTCCTTTTATGGACCAAAGGCTCAATGGAAAAATCCCAAAGGTATACCCACCCCCTTCATTTGCTTCACTTACACATGTTGTTCTGTGTTTCTGCTTGTATCTCACGCACTAGTGATGTTGGGTTTATTTAATGAATTTATATTGTTTGTTAGATGTTGTCTCATCGCCTTTTCCCGGAGGCCAAATACTCGATTTGGGTAGACTCCAAGTCCCAGTTTAGAAGGGATCCACTGGGCGTATTGGATGCTCTTCTTTGGAGAACAAACTCTGTGCTCGCCATTTCAGAGCATGGAGCTCGAGGTAGTGTCTATGACGAGGCGAAAGCTGTCGTCAAGAAACACAAAGCTACACCCGAAGAAGTCCAAGTACAGATAAATCAGTACCGGCGTGACAAGTTACCAGAAGATAAAAGATTCAACGGGAAAAAGGTAAAAAACTCTTTTTTATGATCTCAGTGAGGATGAAGTTTTGTGACGACAACAAGTAGTGTTTTTATGTGTGTGTGTTTTCAACTTGACAGCTTTGTCTGAAGCCTCTGTGATTGTGAGGGAGCACACACCACTGACGAACCTTTTCATGTGCCTCTGGTTCAATGAAGTGGTACGCTACACGTCGCGTGATCAGTTGAGTTTCCCGTACGTGTTTTGGCGACTGAGAGTTCTGAAGAACGTCAACATGTTCCCTGTGTGTACACGTAAAGATCTCGTCAACAGCATGGGTCATGTACGCAAGGCAAAACCGCTAGAGTTTAGTCTATAAAGTTTTCTAACTCTCCAATTTAAATTTATATATAATCATTTTGTGTGTTTAGCTAGTCTAGTGGATACATAGAAACTGAACCGGTATTTATCAGAACTGAAAGCGAGCTACAGTTTAATTTCGGCAATTCAAAGTTGGTGTGGTATGTTTCCTTCAGTGGAAACTCTTTGTTCAACGTATGATGGTAAAGACTCCCTTCGGGAGAGAGTATTTGATAGAACATAATAATAAGTCTCTTTGAACCTGGATCGGCTGAAGACTCCTTCTCATTTAGAGTCTTTTCTCTTGTTACTCTAATTGAGTACTAATCTTTCACAGGTACGATAATTGATTTTGCAATCAGTCAATATTGATCAGTGGGGAGAGTACATATTCTCTTGTGTAAATTTCCAAGTCTGCAAGTAATAGGCACTCTAATGGAAGATTCTGATTGAAAAAAATTGAATGAAAACATGTTCAGTTTTTTTTTTTTTGCCGTATGGTTCTGAAAGCCACTGGTTACAAGTCTGTTCCAATCAACGGTTTACCCTCTGATCACAAGAAATGTGAGTCTCGATTATTTGTACGATTAATGTCTCAAGTTCTGATGATTTTTTTGTGTCATGTTTGAACGTATTGTCCCGAATGTAAGAGGTCGAGTGGTTAGTCTTACTTCAAGAGCAGTTTCCCAGGCTTATATTTATGTGGATGGCTCAAAAGAGGACCAGTAGGTTAGAGAAAAAATTGTTAGTCTTACTTCAAGAGCGGTATCCAATTTCTATTGCTACCAAATTCTGTTCTTGTTCATTTGACAAACCTTTATTGTGCCGAGGAAACAGTAAGCACACCACCAAACATGTCCAACTAAACATAAAACTAATATTCTTTTAGCTATGAAATTAGGGGGATTAGGAAAAAAAACTGTTGCATCTTGGCAGCATATGCGAGACATTGAAGGTGTTTGGAAGAGCGAAAAAGCAGGAAGCAAAGGACTGATGCAGTTGCTTGAGAGAGAGACGTGAAGAAGGTGAGATTATAGTGTGTGGGAGAAAATTAATGCCAAAGAAAAAAACAAATGGGTAGTGAAAGAAATAAACCAAAATAAAATTTAGTCTCACTCATGGGGGGATCTTTTAGCAGCATTTTCTCAAATATCAAATAAAATTTTGACAAAATATATCAAAAACACTTAAAAATATATAAAGTTAATATTGCTTGAATAGTAAAATCCCGTAAAATATAAATTAAGAATATAAGCTTACTTTTGGATTGTTAATTTTTCTTAAATGAAAACATAATTGTGGATATATGAGAAAATCATAATATTTTTTTTAACTCATCTACAAAAATAAAAGTGGATGGCAAAAAACCTTGTAGGTGAGTTTATGTGGAAAATATAGATTTAATGGAACAAATTATGCAACTTTCATGATTATTTGAATTATATTCAATATATATATTAACATTTTTCAAGAAAAATACATTTATAATTTCTGAACTTTTAGCTTGCAAAATTATATAATGAAACGGAATGGATAAAACTAAAATGGTTGAGATTTAACGGATTTTATAAAATGAGCAAGGATTGGTGGTAGATTGATCACTTGAACGTTTCACATAGTATTTGGAAAATGAACCATAGACTCAAGATTTTGGCATCGAGAAAGGAGCTCAAATTATTAGTCACGCTAACATACATTAATTAGATCATAGATACAAAAACACTTGTCACAAGCTGGTTTATAGACAAAACTGAAGTTGATATAACATAGGATTAAGATAAAACGTTTCATGTTGAATTTCGTATTTGTGTAAAAGAAAGCGAAGTCAAATAATGGAACCTAGCTAGTGCCAGTTGCACAAGTACTGTTAAATCTTTGGAGATTTTGCATACATCCGTAACTTGAATGAAAATGAGAAAGAGTCGTGCAATTACAAAACTCAATTTCAATTTGAATCATTTTTGTCTTTAGTATTTTTATTGCAATGTAGGCCATACTATTAGATTGTGAGTAAAGGTAATCGCTCGTATCATGATGATAGAGACTTCTATGATTATCTAAATCGTAGCTGGAAAAGTTTGTTTGTTCCTAAGTTAATATTTTTTTGGTTAAAAAGGTTAATTTATTTATATTCTTCTAACAAGAGAAGATCCATACTTCCCTGAACAACAAATAAAATAATAACAGGCTGGATAAGAGTGAAAATTTTGAACACACGTGTCATTTTGTTATTTGTATCGTACTTCTTTGATCGTAGTAAACTATTTATTATTTACTTATAACAACTATATATGAGATCAACCTAAAATATACAAAGCTTTTGATACTACGAATCACATATTTATATTTAACTTGAGTTGCCTGATCACACCATAAAAATGGAAGTTGTCGGTTTCTTAAAGTGAAGTAATCTATCTAATTATCGCATTCGGTATATTAATTTTTGAGATATCTCATATTCACATTTTTTTTATTGTTTCTTTCACTTAATTTTTCATTTTTAAGTGTAGAGGAAATACATTTTCATTGCATAGATAGAAGCCCCGATGCAAGAAGACAAGGACTCTAATCAGTAGTATTAATTAATCTTAAAAGAAGGAAACTAGCCCCAAGAGCCATAGAAAGATATATGGCCCGCAGCATGCTAAGAAATCATTCCTAATATGGATTTAGAACATGGTTTTTCCGCTATACCCGGAGACACCGCTAGGCCGCAGCCAGTTTGCTGCTGGCAACAACCGCTTCAAACCGCTATAAACCTCTTAAATTCAAAAACCTGCTCCAAACAGAGATGTCAAACAGCTTTTACCCATCCCGCTGCTCCGTGCACTGCAGGCGGTTAGTCGTCGAACGGTCATTAACGACCTGTCCCAGCAGGCTGCGGTCTTCAAAATATCGGTCCAAATCCGTACCGCAGAATATATAGGTCTTCGCGGGGCGTCCCGCAGGACGTCTCCTTATCAAACCGCCTGCTACAGCTTCTTTCATGAATGTTCAAGTAGAAAAATTGTGTAAGAGAGTTGAAGAGAGCTCATTAAGCTTCACTAAAGTCTTATCAAAATCAATGTCACAAAGCTCCGCAGGCTTTGCGCTCGAGTTAAAAGCTTTTTGTTATCGCATAAGATTTTGTTAAGTTTGAATCATTGAAGTTGTTGTCTTTGTAATAATTTGGCTTAAGTGTTGTATGTCTTCATCAAACCATCTCTCTTTTTTAATTATTGGATTGCAAAAAAATCGCAATCACTTTGCCAAATTATACAAGTGACGTGATATACAACTAACTTTCTTCCTAAAAAACACCATTATAACCAAATTTAATTTAAGAAAAACACCACTTCACAGTACTGAAAATAAAACCAATCAACTTAAACAAGAAATATCACATTGTAATAAAACAATTCATAGTTGTATGCAATAAAAAGAAAAAAACAAATCAAAACACCACCAGAGCTCGAATCGTCTGGAGCTGGAGTCGTCATCGCCGGAACTCGAATAATCATCACCGGAGCTCGAATCATCATCGCCGTAATTCCTTATGTTTTCTGGGAGAAAAGTCACAAGAATCGCTTTTTCTCACTATCTTTCTCGTTTTTTTCAAGTAAAATAAAAAATGAATAAAAAAATGCGGGTCCATGTAATCCCGCATTACCCGTTTCGGCCCATCCCGCAAAAGACCCAGTCCGCGAGAAGATCGCGAGGCCTCATGAATTTCGCGGTCTAAACCTCGTCCCAATACCATTCCGCGACAGTCCTTTACAGGCTAAGCCCGCGGTCCAGATCCATGATTGTCATCTCTAGTTCCAGCTGGCGTTTGCGGTTGCGGGCGGTTGCGAGAAGGTAATTTTTCTAGTGTTTAGTAGTTAACCAGTCATAAGCATCCCGCGAATACACCAATTTCTAACTGCAGAACCAGTCGTACAAATCTCTTAAAATCGCTAGAAACCGCAACCACCCATGTCCGCAAACTCCCGCAACCGTAGCCGCTGCATTTGAACCAGTCAGATACTTGGTAGAAAACGAATTCCATAACATATTTTTGTATTGTTTCTTTGTACGAAGTTTCAGACCAAAACTCATGACTAGTGATAAGAACCGATTGTTAAATTCTCTCCCCTCAACTGCTGAGACTCGAACATGATAGTTTTTTTTTTTTTTTTTTGCTAAATGGTAAATATCATTTCAAAATGAAAGTTGAGGTTTTACATGATGTGTTTGACAAGATATAAGACCTCTGGTCTTGATTCCATGGCAAAAAAGATAAAAACATGGATGCAAATATCAATCGATATCTTAGCCGTTCTGCTTGAAAGCGAACAGGACTAAAGATAGCGATACAAACTTGAAAAATCTGAGTGAGAGGCTGAACCAAGGTGGGTAAGAGAAGAGAAGCTCAAAAACAAGTGAGACGAGACACGCAACGCTAACAAGAAGTTGTTTCATCCGGTTACCCGAACAGTTTGCTATTCCTCAAAAGAGCAGAACCACGCCAAGGACTGCCCTCTAGGTCCGAAAGAGGGACAATGAACTGAACCAAGTTCCAGCAAAGACGGACAACACTAACCGCAAAAGCTTAATAGCGCTCAACTTGCACAATCCATACTCGTCCTCTAAGCCGGTATCGAACAAGGGGCAGCATCACCACTCATGGGCCTTACTACCTCCTCTAGTAGCAAAGCGAACCCCGAGCACAAGGAATCCGAAGAAACTCTGTTACCCATATCTGTTTAACCTGCAAATCAAACTCAGACCAACAAGCGACGCTAATTCCGAAACAAAGGAGGGACGAGGAGCTAACTAAAGCTACACTCAATAGCAGAATCACTTAAGCTTGAACCTTCGAAGATACGAACGTGTCGTTTCCTCACCAATGCTAGAAGTCTCGAGACCTCAAAACTCAAGTGGAGCCACCCGAGATAGCCTTTGACGGAGATAGCCAAAAAGCAACGTTAAGGAACCACACCGACGGGATAACACAGAAGCTGGCAGAGGCGACACATAACCTGGCTAAGAGAGGTTCAGAGAGATGGAGCAGTCGCTAGGGCTCCAGAACTCGAAGCACAGCTCAAACCTTCGACGAAGCACGCCGAAGAAAACCAAGTGCAGAGTCATTCACCAACATCAACCACGCCGGAGAGGAATATGGACAAGGTGGGAGCAGTAGGAGCCCTCTCGCAACGCCGATTGGCATCGGAGAGGCAAGCGGAGGTCGTGACGGTGGAGTCGCGAAGAGTTAGGTTTGGGAGGATATTTGGGGGCGCGTGTGTATTACGCGCGATTCCACCATTATCGAACATGATAGCTTTAGATATATATCATTTGTGATATATGATTCTGCCAAAATTAGGTGTAATGTATATGTTTTCAGTTAAACAGTAACATTCTAATATAAGAAACATAAATGCCTAGAAATAGATACCAAAAAAGTACGTAGCATGCATTTGATAGGAAACGAATGACACAAAACACTTAGAGATGTCAAAAGAAGGCTTGGCCCGCGGGATAGGCCTGTTTAAACATGTGGCGGGGCGGGCTTGGGCCGAAGATCCGACATCCCGCAATGTCGTGGGCCTCGCGGGAATAAACTTGCGCGGGATGGGCTCTGTGCGGGATGGGCCGAAGAAGACCGCGGTTAACCCTATTGTCCCGCAGCTTCTTCTCTCTTCATTCGATCGGCCACCTGAAAAAAAAAAGAGAGAGCGAGAGTGAAAGTGGAGTCGCCACCGCGACGAGATGGAGCTCCGCCATGGTTTCTTCTTCGATGATGCTTCCGCCTATCCTTCGCCTTCTATCTCCTACTTAAGCTTCGTGGAAACATAACAAGAAGTTTGCGAAGGAACTCTCCATTGAAGAAGAAGATCATCAGCTCCGTCATGGTTTCTTCATCGACGGTGCTCCTCTCTTCAAGGTACATGCATGTACATCTTGTTCTATTTCTCTCAAGTTTCCACCTTTTGTTTCTCTTAGATTTCATCATAAAAAGACTTGTTTTTGTAGGTGGAACTGTGAGAAACAGAGGATATTAGCGATTTTGGGTTCCACTACTCAACCCAACTTCTTCTTCATCATTTTCACTTCCTCCTCCTCCTCTCTAATCCTCGCCCTCGCCCAACTTTTCACCGTTGGTCACCACCGCCTCTGCCGTCTTCGCAGCTCCTTCGATGTTAATAACTCGTTCGGTTAGTGCTTGTTTACCTTTTTCATCTTTAGAGTTTGAAACTTTGCTTGTTTGATCGTGTGAGATTTCTTTCGTGGTAAAACGAGCTTACACATCTTTAGTTGCACTCGACTCCATCTCCGGTAATGTTACAAGTTTTTTAATATCTTCGTTGGTTTTCTTTTGTGAGATGAATCACCAAAATATATGGTTTCTGTATAGTTTTACCAGACAATGAATATTTTATTCAGTCACTGCTTGTCTTAACTCGATTTCAGTTTGTTCTTGTATTTGTGTTCAGTCTCTAATTAGTCTTTCGTTTTTGAAAATTGCAAGTGTATGTTTTTTTAATCTCAAATCAAATCTCTTATATGTTTTTTGTTGATGTAGATGGAGAAGGAGGCGGATGGTAATCACTGTGAAAGCTGGTGTAGGCTCAAAACGATATAAGCACACCAGCTTGTTCATTGATAACCAGCCTCCTTGTTGAAGAGAAGAAGATACAGGACCCAACTGAACATGTATGGTCTTACTTAATTTTGTCCCTGCTTGTCGATTCATATTGATAACCAGCCGCTTATAATTTTCTTCTTTGCATTGTGTACGTGGATCATACTGTTTACATGTCTTTTTTTGTTTGTTTTATGTCTTGAGGGATTGGATTTATCACAAGGAGAACAAGAGTCCGTTGAGCAGCTGCTCCAGTAGTTACCAGCTTCGTCCAATGTAGGTGCTTTAATGACCTCGTGTTAGTAAGTTGTCTACGAACACGTCGAGATTAGATGGCTTTCGTGAGGTTATCGAATCACTGACTTGTTTAGGTTGCTTTCAGATATGATAGAACATTAACTTGTTTAGATGGCTTTATGAGGTTATCGATCACTTCTGTTTACGTTGCTTTGCTTGTTTACGTTGCTTTGCTTGATTACTTGTGTTTGTGTACTTGTATAATAAAATTTGAAATTTTGAAAATCAACAATTATAACAGATTTTAAAAAATATATTAAGAAATTTTTTAAAAAATAGACAAAATTTAGGAAACCCTTAAAAGTTAATTTCATTCCACGGCGTGAAAAAAAAAACACAAAACTTGAGAGCGAGAGAGACCATGGGATCAAGGAGCCAGTCCGAAGATCAGTCGACGTTTGATCCGAATTACACCCCGCCAAATACCGTGGACTTTGCCACTCAGAAGTCTTAGCTACTCTTGCTGCAGCAAATGAGGCTGGTGATCAGATCGCTTCTCAGAAGCTGGTGTAACTCGTGCTGATGGGAAGCAGCAAGGAAGCAGGAAAAGGCTTATCAGTCTTGTTGATGATAGTGATGATTCTGATGTTGAAATCAGTCAACCAACCCAAAAAACCAAGCCTCGCAGACAGACCAGTTTCGGAACAGCCACGGGGAAACCCATGTTGCAATCAACTATCGATGGTGGCGTTGGCTCGTCTGCACGGCAGTAGTAAGGAGAATCTGTTCATATGAAGTCCGTGATTCGTGGAGGGAGAAGAAAGTCGCCTACTAAGTCCAAAAGAAGAAAGTTTCGCCTACTTAGTCGTAAAGAAGAAGGAGAAGGTCGCAGAAGACATACCCGAGCTTGGTGATGAACTGGATGAAGAAGAGTTTGATGAGGATGAAATCGTGAAGAGGAAAGGGAAGAGAGGCAAAAATCGATGTCCGGAAAGATTTCAAGGTGGTCGAAAACCGAATGGAAAGTTGAAAGCTGCATGCAATCATTGCAAACGTGAGTATGCATGGCAATCTCACTCGCATGGAACCAGTGGGTTGAGAAGACATCGGGTGAGATGTAAAATGTATCCAAGGAATCGAGGAAGGCAGTATAATCTTTTAACGGTTTAAAATTAATTATTTGAATTTCTTAATATTAGTGCTTTTATCTAAAACTACTTACAAACTGAAACAGATGGAAAACTATTTTCCTGTATAATCTTTTAACGGTTTAAAATTAATTATTTGGATGTTTTTTACTATTTATTTTGTTTATCCGATTTGGCTTTTTCTCCCCCAATAAATGTTTATCGAAGTGACACTTTATATTTTAATTTTTTGAATATATATTTTAATTTAACATTCAAAGGCCAAAAGGGACGTATTCCTCCTTTTTTTTGTAACTTACGTATTCCTCATATTGTTTTGTTTGTTATTAAACTATTTTTCTCTTCAACTTTGTTATTAAACTAACATTAGCATTATTACATTTTAATGCATACCAAATACAGTTTTGTGATAATTAAATTCCAACTAAGTCATATAGTTTTGTTTGTTCTACTATGACTTATATTGTGTTTAAACTGGCTAACCGTATATAGACGACGTCTTTGTGCGAATGATTGATAGATAACACACAAGTGAAAAGAAAGTTGTATTTGACCCGCATGTCGATATTTAAACATTAATAAAGCCAAAACAATTTAAATTCAAAAGAAACAATTCGAAGGCATGATTAAATGAGCAGTCCATTAGTCTTCAACGATTTTCATGTCTACATATGTCTCGTCCCATCTCTTTTATTACACTATCTTTTTCTTTGTTTGCATGTACCTAACTTCCTTTCCACGTGTACAATATTTTACCTCCCTAAAAAACGTTCTAAAAACCTCTAGGTCGAATAGTAGTAACTCTGTAGTAATATGCGGAAACTCATACCCAACAGGATCATCATAATACTATCATAAATTTTGTTGGGCACGTACAAACGACCACAATAAAACACAAAGTCATGTACAGATGAATTCATCTGTAAAGAGATAGATTGGTGAAATTATCTTTGCCTTCGTCAGCTGTAGAAATTACCACTGCCTCATGTCTCTCTTCTCAAATTTTCTTTAACTAAATTGATTTAGTTTGTTCCCTACATTACTGCTGAGATGCAAGCTAGTTAATATCTACCTCGAAACAGTAGTTGTCTTTTGCCTGTTATGTATGCTACTCTTTTTTTTGACTAAAAATGTATGCATGCTACTTTGGTAACAATAATATAAATATTTTAGCTTTCTACTTATATATATATATATTTACATAGCTAGTCATGAGCATAGCATGATGATATATTTGCTTTGCTTTCTATGTTTTACGGCCTTTAAATTTCACAAACAATTTATTAATATTTACCTTAATATATATAGTCCCTTAAATTTTATGAACCGTACGCTAGAGTAAATTTGTAAGGAAAGATGTTAAAATTGCATGAGTTTATTTGGCAAAAAAAAATTGCATGTGTTTTTAGAGCTCGAATTCCTATCGTGACATCATGTGTTATAGGGAATGCGTTGCGATACTTGCGTAAGTCTTTAGTAAAATAGTATGTTATTTTATATAAAATTTCACATTCTCAAATTTGTTGACGTAATGCATGGAAAAAAGATTTATAGTGTGTGTTTAATCTGTTTACTTGTATAATTGGACCATCCGCGCGCTGTTGAATATGTACTGTACTTAATGGTTATGACGATAGAGTGTTTGACTAGACTAAAAACAAAAAGAATGCGATGACCAACTTATAATATTACAAATTATGCGTTATATATATTTATAGTCTCCTTAATTACCTATAAGAAATTTAGTTAAGAGAAGCAAGATTAACGTGTTTCTTTGAAGCTTAGCTGTACATTCAAACAAAGGTAACGATGATTGCTTTACAACAAGGAGCATGTAAAGCGATTATGCGCTATAGCTTTCTAAAGAGCGGTCCAGATCCGATAGATGAACAAGAATTTCACACAAATGTCTTTTTAAGCAAAACCAGCAGTCAAACTTACATTTGATTGATAAGTTTCCTAACAAGAATATAGCAATAACTGGACTTTTCTGATTCCCTCATGGTTTAAATATGCACAAATGTATTGTGAGATATGTTCTCGGCTCCTGGAAAGACTAGCGCACGAAACAGTACGATCAGAGTTCACATGAGAATATCGATTTTTTTTTTAAAAAAAGTGAAAATATCGAATTAAAGATTTGCTAGTGTTAATCTCAGATTCTAAGTGAGATGATATCTAACGTAGTATATTAAAAAATCATGAAACATGGATCAATAACTCATTAATTTCAATTGAATTTGAATTGAAAATACATGATCTTTAATATAATGTTAGATCAAAGGTGATACGATATATCTAGCAATGGATATAAACAACGTATGTGATTTTGAATTATTAAGTTATGAAATGAGTCTTTTTTTTTTTAATCAAATTTATGAAATGAGTCTAAGAAATGGTTGATGCAATAAATTCACAGGTAGAAAGCATATGCAAAAAATCACTTCTTACAAATGCTAGCTTTGCACATTAGTTTTGCATATAAATTCCAGTTATAAAATAAATAAACTATTATTTTGTATTAAAAGTATCTAAAGTTTTAATATTAATGGATTATACTCATTTGATATTATTTAGTTTATAGTACGTGTTTAAAACATTCCCCTTGTTAATTAGTGTAAAACTAAAATTTTCTATAGAAGTGTACGGTCTTTTAAGTGTTGATATGATTTTAAAATGAAAAAATGATCGCTGGCTATCTAAAGTATTGGTCACCTTATAGTTAGTCATATCAAATTAATGTATCTTATTACACGAAATATAAGTTATGTATGATAATATCCCTCAATTTAATGATGTTAAGTAGTTAACGTCACAAGTTTAATTTTATTAATTCAATAAGTGACATAGACATCTGTAACATTAACTAAGTCGGTTAAAATCTGATCTATCCAACCAAAATTTAACTAAAATTTCACCCATCATGATAAAAAAGATCAGAGAAATTAGCTAAATTACAATTTGGTGGTCAGATTTTATTTAATAAATGGGAGAACTAAACGGAATTAATGTTTCAGATGTCAACGTCACTTTTTTGATTAATGAAATTAAGTATGTAATGTTAACTATAAGTTGAGAAATATTGTTATGAATAACATATTCTTTGTGTAACTATATACCTTAGTTTGGTCTGTATAATTAGTTATGTGGTGGTCAATACTTTAGATAGCCAGCAATCATTTTTTTTTTTACAATCTTTGCCAAAACAATTCTATTTAATAAAACACACCTGCTTTATTTAAAATTCATATTAATAATGTATAGAATCTATGTGGAGCAACCCCGGATTCCTTCATCATATAAATAAAAAGCAACACCATGTAAATGATTTTGATCGAGTGTTGAATCATAAGGGTTTTAAAGTAAGTACATTTTTCTCAGTTTTAGTTTACAAAATATTAACGATATACATGTGAAGAAAGCTGAAGCTGTCACACATATTGATAAAATATTTTAAATTTTGATAACAATAATATATTTGTAGTTAATTATTTCACAACTTTCAGCTTAAAGAATTAAGTAAACACAATTAATTTTAAAATACTTTTTGGAATATTTTTTCTAAAATGTGGATTTTTTTGTTGAAACAAAGGCAACATTAGTTAAGAACATGCATATTCTCTCTGTTTCTGAAAATTATAATTTCTAAAAAAAATTCCTTATTCCACAAAAAAAAAGATTTGTATATTATCACTAATGTTTTTTTCTTCAAACATAAATAAACTAAGTTGCATTTATTTTACTACGACTTACTTAAATGCAAGTCTCGGGTAAGGATAAATTTAATTCTTATGAATGGTTAAAAAGGAGATGTCAAATTAAATGACTACTCGGGTAAATTAGAGTGAACATTTTTTGAACTTTAGAGTAAACATTAAACATAAAATGATTAAAAATGTATTTATTTTACTTTCTAATATGTAAGAAATTGCCAAAAAATCTAATTTTTGAAACGGAGAAAGTATATATGATGTCGGTAATAATTATGGTGACCATAATATTATGAAAACATGTTGGCATGCGATGAGACGTGATATATATGGACCAGTGAGTGTTGAAATCGATACGACAACTAAACTCTTCACCCGTCGCTGTTGTTCGAATCGGTGACCCATCTCATGCTTTTTCGTGTCTAGTTTCTTTTGTTTTCAGCACTATGCATATATGATATCCTTTTCGAAGTAAGTATTCATATATACAGATATACAGTACGTATGATGTATGCATGTATCATTTGTGTATACTCAATTAATGTTGCAGTTATTAATGGAGTTATGATTACTCATATGTAATCATATTATCCCTTTAATTTAAACTAGGTGGTGGCCATGCAGTTGAGGCAGAGTGAGATGTATCCTTTTTAAATAATGGGATAAATCATGTATAAATACATACATAAAATACAAGTAGATTTATCACTGCATGCATACATAAAATACAAGTAGATTTATCACTGCATGCATACATAAAATACAAGTAGATTTATCACTGCATGCATACATAAAATACAAGTAGATTTATCACTGCATGCATACATAAAATATTCAAAATATGGAAAAATTATAGTGTATAATTTTAGAAGTTACAAGTTTTATATTATCACTAATGTTTTTTCTTCAAACATAAATAAACTAAGTTGCATTTATTTTACTACGACTTACTTAAATGCAAGTCTCGGGTAAGGATAAATTTAATTCTTATGAATGGTTAAAAGGAGATGTCAAATTAAATGACTACTCGGGTAAATTAGAGTGAACATTTTTGAACTTTAGAGTAAACATTAAACATAAAATGATTAAAAATGTATTTATTTTACTTTCTAATATGTAAGAAATTGCCAAAAATCTAATTTTTGAAACGGAGAAAGTATATATGATGTCGGTAATAATTATGGTGACCATAATATTATGAAAACATGTTGGCATGCGATGAGACGTGATATATATGGACCAGTGAGTGTTGAAATCGATACGACAACTAAACTCTTCACCCGTCGCTGTTGTTCGAATCGGTGACCCATCTCATGCTTTTTCGTGTCTAGTTTCTTTTGTTTTCAGCACTATGCATATATGATATCCTTTTCGAAGTAAGTATTCATATATACAGATATACAGTACGTATGATGTATGCATGTATCATTTGTGTATACTCAATTTGAATGATGATTTGTTGTGTGGAGGAGAGTTTTTCATGTAAGATGTGCAGCTCACATACTTAATCTCATAGTGCAAGATGGGTTGAAGGTTATTGGAGACTCTTTGCAGAAAGTAAGAGAGTGTTAAGTATGTATTAGGATCGGAAAGCCGTGAACAATTGTTCCAAAATGTGTGGATGCCGCGGGTGTAGTAGAAAGTGGGTGGCTGATACTGGGCGTGTCGACGAGATGGAACTCAACTTACTATATGCTTGAAAGAGCCCTCAAGTACCGTAAAGCATTTGTTAAGTTGGAGACATTTGATAAGAAGGGTTATAAAACAGCGCCCACAGATGAGGAATGGACTAGAGCCGCTAATATCTGCGATTTTTGGGTCCTTTTGCTGTGATCACAAGCTTGATGTCTGGTTCGAATTACCCACCGCAAACCTGTATTTCTATCAGGTTTGGTTGATCCATGATTGGCTTCGAGAAATGAGGAAAGCGCAGATGAGATTGTCGATACATGGTGCGACCGATGAAGGAGAAGTTTGACAAATATTGGGATGAAGTTAGTGGTGTTTTGCAATGGCAGCAGTCTTTGATCCACGGTTTAAGCTTTCAATTGTTGAATGTTGTTTAGGAAGCTTGACATAAGTACACGGATGCAAAGGTGAAGAACTTCATGGACAAGCTCAAGATTCTGTTTGAGACATACGACAAAACTCCAAGAATAACTCACCTTCCACCGAGCCACGTGACAATCGTTCCGCAAAAAGCTTGCGGCGGGATCAATGGGACTGTTTGGAAACTACAATGTGAGTGTTTTCAATTTTTTCCTTCTGTTTATTTTTTTTTCACACAAGCATTTTTTCACGAGTAGAAGTGTGTTTATCTTTCACAAGCATTTTTTCACGGTAGAAGTGTGTTTATCTTTCACAAGCATTTTTTTCTTCAAACATAAATAAACTAAGTTGCATTTATTTTACTACGACTTACTTAAATGCAAGTCTCGGGTAAGGATAAATTTAATTCTTATGAATGGTTAAAAGGAGATGTCAAATTAAATGACTACTCGGGTAAATTAGAGTGAACATTTTTGAACTTTAGAGTAAACATTAAACATAAAATGATTAAAAATGTATTTATTTTACTTTCTAATATGTAAGAAATTGCCAAAAATCTAATTTTTGAAACGGAGAAAGTATATATGATGTCGGTAATAATTATGGTGACCATAATATTATGAAAACATGTTGGCATGCGATGAGACGTGATATATATGGACCAGTGAGTGTTGAAATCGATACGACAACTAAACTCTTCACCCGTCGCTGTTGTTCGAATCGGTGACCCATCTCATGCTTTTCGTGTCTAGTTTCTTTTGTTTTCAGCACTATGCATATATGATATCCTTTTCGAAGTAAGTATTCATATATACAGATATACAGTACGTATGATGTATGCATGTATCATTTGTGTATACTCAATTAATGTTGCAGTTATTAATGGAGTTATGATTACTCATATGTAATCATATTATCCCTTTTAATTTAAACTAGGTGACTGGCTGCAATGGCATGTGATCTGCTAAGTATTCCAATCACAACATGGCTTGAGTCCTCCTTCATATTGGATAGCGAGTTCTAAACAAATATAGAGTCGCCTACTTAAATGCAAGCTCGATATGCACTTGGAATTGGATCAAAGGATATGAATCTTACGCACATGGTAAATAACTCACATTATAATTTTAGTAAGAGTAACATTCTTGGCGTGTACGATATTTGTAGATGAAGAAATCGATGGTGATGGAGAAGAAGAGAAATTACCAACATTTGAGTCCATTGTTGATGGGGAAGATGAAGATGAGTAGATGAGCAAGTTTGAAATATTATCTTGATTTGGTGTTTTGCTTCATTACAATTTCAGATTTCTTGTTTAAGTTGCATGATTTTTGGTTTTGAATACTATGATTTGGACCATTTGGTGTTTCTCTAAATTTTACTTTAGTTGAGGCTTAATTTTTATACTCACGCTCAAACAACAAACTATAGTTCTTCAAAGTTATCTGAAGAAACAGATTGAATGGCTAGTAATTAACATATATAAGAGTTGCTGAAGTAGCCAGTAGCTCTAACGATGCTCTTGTAGATTGAAAAAAAAATACAGAACAAGACTAATATATGTAAAATTTTGTTAAGCTCCAATAGTAGATGAGTCATGTGTTCATATATCATTCATTATGTATGTAGTAGTCAGCGGAAGCCACCTGCGAGAAAGCGTCATGCTGCACTCTTTTGCATCCAGCCAGCGGGACGGCTTGTAGGAGACCTGTGCTTAAGCGGGACTGGGCGGCTTTCTAGACCGCAGCCCGCTGGACGGGACCGCTTCCACCCGCAAGATGCTCGGCCCGCGGCGGGACGGGACGGGACGGGACGGTCCAACCTGTTTGACATCTCTAAAAACACTATACTAATAGAGAAAAATGTAAGAAACGTACATGCGTAGAAACATATACCAAAAAGGTATGTAGCATGCATTTAATAACAAATGACACTAAGCACTGATTTGTGGTGATTTACACAGTTATATATGTGTATAGTATTCGAGTTTAACTAACTCATACTTACGGAAACAAAAAAGAAGAAACAAATGGTATATGTTGATTCAATCAGTAAGACTTCCGGAATTTTACTGAGAAAGAGTTACTGCCGGGGAAAAAGTGATTAAATGTAGCACTATAGATAAATTGTATTGTAGCATTTTTCTGTAAAACATAATTGTAATACATGCGAAAAGATACATCACAGAAATCAGACACTAAATACATTACAGCGTTAAGAATGTATATTAGATTAAACATAGGGATATAGATTTAAAGAGTTAAGTACCCGATTATATCAAAACAAAATATTGATTTATGATTGTTTGTCTTATTTGTATGGTTAACGATATCATGGGATTAGACTTCACAACTTATTCAAAATTTCTGTTTTTACTTCTTTTTCTCAATTTTGTCTTCTTCTGTATAGGAAACTTCCCATGTCGATCCAAAGTGAGAAAGGGACAAAGTATTTATTTCATTTTTACAAAAATGGACAAAAGTTTGTATCAGGCGTATCCACGTAAAGATTTTTAATGTTAAATTCACGCGTCCAAAAACATTTTTATTTTCTTCTTTTAAGCTTCATATACTATCGTGACCAAAAAAAAAGAAAAAAAAGCTTCATATACTAAATGTTTGGGTAGGATAATCTAAGGGGTGACTGAATGAACTATATATAGGCTGTAATAATTTTTTTAACTTTCATGTCTTTAAATCAGATTTCAATCAGACTTTTATATTTTAACAGTCATTAAAAGTCAAACAGGTTTCTAAGTCCATCTTTTCTATTGTAATGTTTATCATTATCTTGGTGGGTGAATTTATTTTGAGATAAAATCAAGAAATTAACCTAGTAACTAAAATTTCTAACTGATGTTAAAATACCAAAGTAATTTTAATTGTGGTCCACTCTTCGTACACACAAATCTATTACGTATGTACTCGTGCTTGTAAATAGTGTGTGGTTCATCGAGATTGAATATATGTAACTAATGAACCAATGCAAGAAATTATAATTGGTAAAAAAGAAACTATAACAATTTGTTTTCAAAATCTTGGTGTTATTTCCAAATATTTTTCACGTGAAAACTTATGATACAGTAGTAACAGTACGTAAGAATCGTTAGTGATATACCATATAAGCTTTTCTTTTACCACAATATTAATATATAATGCTTTGTTATTCTTCACACAATATTGTTAGTATACAATATTGATATTCAACAAAAAGGAAGAGAAAAAAAAAACAGACTCGCAAAAAAATTTGCCGCCGAAATAAAGGTAAAATATAAATCCAATGAAGAAAAGTGGTCCCAACTACCATTTCCCCTGTTTCTCCATGCCTCTCTGAATACAAAACACAATTGCTTATATAAACTATTTCATGTCTTTACTTGTTCTTCCCACAAACAAGAAAACACACTCTCACAAAGATAAGAAATCTGAAGCTTCCATTCTTCAAATGGCATCTTTCTCTTATTTCCAACATTACCCTCATTCTCTTCTTGATCCTCTTCTCTTTTCCTCACCCAACTCCTCAACTAAGCTCTCTGGTTTCATCGACCAGAACCCTCTCTATCCACCACCAAACATTTCTACAATAGTAGATACTTCCTTGAACCCATTTCTTGATTCATTTAATGTTGAGAAAACCGAAAGCTCTGATGTTAAGAAACATATCAACACTAATGCAACTGCAGCACTCACAAGCGACCAGCTCAGCCCCGGACCATCCGCAGGAAAAAAACAACGGAGGAAGACCAGAAATGGGTCTAAGTCCAAGGTAAATTAAGTCAACTTGTAATGTGCTTTCATGTTTTGGACGGGGTTGTGACAGACAAAAACGTAAATGTTGGGGTGGTTTACAAATCAGGAAGGAGTAGAGGGAAGAAAAAGCAAAAAGCCAAGAAATGGTAGCTCAAGCGACGTAAAAGAGAAGAGAGCGAACGAACAAGAGCCTCCCAAAGATTACATTCACGTTAGAGCTAGAAGAGGCCAAGCTACTGATAGCCACAGCCTCGCCGAGAGGGTATATTGGT
Source organism: Brassica carinata (assembly GCA_016771965.1). Classification (NCBI taxonomy): domain Eukaryota; kingdom Viridiplantae; phylum Streptophyta; class Magnoliopsida; order Brassicales; family Brassicaceae; genus Brassica; species Brassica carinata. Next base: position 65,352,242 of record CM028695.1, read on the forward strand.
CTTTTGGTTTTAAATTGTATTTATTTCATTAATGTCTTTAAATATAAAACTAGTTAATTGAAATAAGTTGGATGTTTAAATAATTAAATATAGGCGAGAAGGGAAAAGATAAGTGAACGGATGAGGACTCTGCAAAACCTTGTCCCAGGATGTGATAAGGTTAGCTAGAGACCATTTTAATTATGAAATGACAACCATTTTAATTATGAAATGACAATGTTTTGATATCCTTTTTATTTCTAAAATGATTTTTATAATCCAAATGTGACATAAAACCGAATAGGTAACAGGGAAGGCCCTCATGTTGGATGAGATTATAAATTATGTGCAGTCCTTGCAGAATCAAGTTGAGGTGCATTTTTCTATATATCTTATTCTTATGACATTTTAAGTTTGAAATAGTAGTTACGTACATATAAATTATAACTATTTTTACTTTTCATTAGTTTCTCTCGATGAAGCTAGCTTCCATAAGTCCAGTGGTCTATGACTTCGGTTCGGACCTTGATGGCATCATAGTTAGACCCGAGGTACTCCATCTCTTAATTACTTAAACCCCGGTTAACGAAAATCCTGTTTTAGTAATACCAAAAGTTGGTTACCGATCGCAATTAAGTATCGTGCTGATGAACAGATAGGATCCGCAGACGTTGGAACGTCGTTTGCTAATGCAATGCCAACAACTACTACTAACTTTTCTTCACTATTGGATGATTCCATAATACCCGCAGAGGCACATCTTCAGGTATTTTATTTCCTTTTATGAATTAAAAATTATATTGTAAAAAAGATATTATAGTAAGGATAATCAAGAATAGATAAGGATCAATTAAATATTAACTGATAAATTATGTGTTTCTTAATTTAGGAAGATGGAGGGGAAAGGGAGAAGATTGTAGACAGAAGTGGGTTCAACAATAACAGCTTTTGTTCTTTCTCTTAATTAATCACATGTCGACACAAACACAAAAGCCTGCTTTCGTGAGTTTCTTCTGATCTTGTCTCTTCAACGAACCTAATACATGTTACAATTATTATTGTTACTATTATTTTAACATTTCTCATATAATTGTCAAAAAGCTGGTTTTGGTTTCGTAATTATTGCTATTGTATTGGATGTAGGTTGATTCAATATCCTCAAATATGCAGGGAGGGGATAAAATCTACGTAAGCCAGGGCTGGTTTAGAGGATGTAGTTAATTATTCCTTTTCGAGGGTTTAAATAAAATAAATAAAAACTCATTTTCATATGTGGCCCCGAGATTTTCAACATCATTATTTGCATGCATGCTCTCATAGCATACATTCATCGCCATAATCATCAACATCATCGTCAAATGATAAAAGAGATGGTCATCTGAGGAAAGGGCAGAGGCAATTCGATGGAGGAAACAGACACATATAAAACAAGACCGCTTAGCTTATTTATTATGTTTATAATATATAATTTAAATTTGAATACTTTCGATTATTCACTTGTTAAGTATATCTTGGACAAATATTGTTTTATTTATTTCTCCATTCATTTTTGTGTAAACAGGTATCAAGACACTCATGTTATATTTCTTCAACATAAATAATATGCGGGTGAAAACCCATATATATATATATATATATATATTAAGATTCGTTTCCTGTTTTTAGCAAAAAAAAAAAAAAAAGATTCGTTTCCTGTCAATTCATTTGTTACATAATGTCAGAAATATTAGATTTCCCTTCCTGGAACGCTTTAATGTACAGTTGAATAGTTTGGTCATAGTTTTCTGCTCTCACTTGTCACGCATTGATAACTCCCATTCCCCTGTCTTTTCAAATTACATGCATCATACATATGCATACGTATATGTTACACATATCCTAAGTTTTATTTAGGGTCTGAGAGGTAAATATTAGAGTAACATAGGCAGAGTAATATGTAGTAATTGAGAAGAATGAAAAACAAAAAAAAGTTAGGGAAAAAATAGAAGAAAAGAAATGATGAGTTACTCTGGATTTCCCTTCAATAATGAAGAGTGAAAATAATGATGAATGCGACTGGATTGTATTAAATTTTTTTTTTTTTTTTGATTAACCAGGTGTTGACCAGCCTTCGGCCAGCCCACCACCTAGGCTCGATACCAGCCTGCGCCTATACCGGTTAGGGCTCTGGGCACGCCTCCCCGCTCAAGAGTCCTCCAGCCTAGCTCGAATCTCCGACCTCCAGCCGAGCTCAAGGCGGAAGCCCAAGTACCACTGGACTATCAAGCCCGGGTGACTGGATTGTATTATTTAGTGTAAACTTTTACTCTAAAAAATAAATTTACTCTAAATCTCACAAAAATTTTAGTGGAATACATTTTTCACTCTTACACTATTTAAAATGGAGGAAAACATAGACTGTATACTCTACATTTTGCTCTGAGTAAAAGTGTTTTCTTTTCTTGTTTTTCCCCAATTTTTTTTCACTCGGTTTCACTTTTTTTCACTCGGTTTCACTTTTTTTTTTACTCTAGTTTATTCTAAAATTACCGATCAAATCCGATATATGCTAAAAAACGCAAAAAACTTGGCGAGAATGAGAGTAAAACATTTTTTTTCATTTTCACTTGATTGGTTAGATTTAAAGGGAACTGGAATAACAAAAAAAAAAAAAAATTCTCCATATTTTTACTGTAAAAGATTATTTAACGGATATAGATCTTACAACACTATATATACAACCCTTAAACAATTGTCACTATATATATTCCACAGATGTTCATAATTCAAATTAAATAGATAATAGGAAAAATACTGATTAGAGCAAACTTAAGATACTTTCTTGGGAAAGGAGAAACCATAAGATACTTATGGATAATAATCGAAAGTATAGTATATATCAAAATTTTCAACTAAAATGGCTTAATACAGCAGCAGCACTATTGGAAGAATCCAAACCACAAATGATATGCAGAAACTAATGAAATTTGGGTGCAATAGTTATTATTAGAGCATGTTTATTGGAATAATCTTTAAGTGGGTTCTTAGTCAATATTTAAATATTAAAATTAAGTTAATAGATTATGTTAAGAAACACTTTATTTTAGTCTTCCAATGGTAGTTTCTTAAGGTAAGGACTCTTAAAAAAAAGTGATGAAATAAATGTTTAAGATTGTTGATTGTGATTGATAAATAAAAGGAAGAACATGAAAGAGAACAAGAGTTTGTGATGAAAGAAATGTTTCAGATTGTGGTTTGTGATTGAAAACAATGCTTTGAATACATTATTTATAAAGATTTTGTGACTTAACACTTCATCACAAATACATCCCGTGATACAACACAACATGTTCACAACAAGGATACAAGCATGTGACTCTACACTTCATCACAAATATATCCCGTCGTACACAACATAACAACAAGACTACAAGCATTGCACCTAACCTACTGAGCAGCCAATGAAGAAAGATTTAGCAAAGATCTTCAGAACTCTTTCAAAACATAACAACAAATCCTTGATGATGGTGAGTATCATGATAATCATACCTTGGTTTCTTCCACCTTATAATCATCAAGCCATGGTTTGTGAGTTTTGCAGAGAATCATAAAATTAGAAGTTTTGGTTTGTGGGTTTGTGCAGAGTATTGTGAATCATGATCTTAGGTATGTAACGGCGTCGTTGCTTCCGCTCCTTTCTGCTTTTGTCGCAGACTCTTTTCTAGGTCGTCTCCGTACAACCCTCTGCTCCAGAGCTATCTCTCTATCAACCACAATGGAAACAAGGTAGTAGGCATGGTAAGTGTGGTTCCATTGCTCTAGAAACCTGGTTCCATTGCTCTAGAGGTCCCTTCTCCAGTTTGTCTGAAATTTCTTAGAACTCTGCACCTTGAACATGTGCTCTATGAAGACGAGAAAACGCAGGATGCAAGCTCTGTAGCCACCGGAAAACAAACAAACAAACAAAGAAACAAAATTTCAATCAGATCAGATCAATCAAGAAACCGAATCAAACACTTTCATCAAAATTTGCAAAAGCCCAAGACTTTACATGGAGTTTCTTCTGAACGGTCCTTGGCCGTTTCTTAGGCCGGCGAGGTTGTCGGTAACCCACAACCGCCATGAAATCCTCCTTGATTTCCTCCTCGTCGCATCGTTTGACGGCGGCGGCCTTGGCTTCACTGGAGACATCTCTTTCCCCTGACCGGACTCGTCGGTCTTCCGTTCTTCTACGTCTTGCTCCCCGAGAGCATACATCGATTGCGTGATTTCATCCTTCACCGTTCGTCGACTTTGATTTTTCTTCTCCTCTCATTATCACAAAACCAATACCCCAGCTACACGTGTTTAACAAGAGACGTTTCTTCCATGCCTTAATTAGGAACCGTCCCTTAGATAATTAGCTATTTTTCTTTTTTTTTAATTCATAATTATCCTAAGAACCATACTTTAAGGTAACCCAATAAAGATGCTCTTATACAAATTGCTCAGAAAGTAAACACTTGAATAAGTTAGCAGAATTCTCATCTCATTATTGTGATTAGTTGAATTATCTAACAATTACATGTGCAGCCATAATATAACAAATGGAAATTTCTTGCACTAGATCTAACTGGTTTATTTTATTTACAGGTACCTAAAGTATAATGATTGTAGCCGACCGTAAAATAAACATCTACAATATGCAGGCATCGATTGGTTCTGTTTCAACAGTTGATAAGACTTGGGTATTACCAAGTAGCCAGTGTTTTGTTGGTCTCTGTCCTTTAGGTACATTCTGTGCTTTCTTGTTGTGTGTTCTTATTATTATATTATTTTCCAGTATAATCTTTTTAACGGTATAAAAATAATTATTTGATAAAAAAATAGTCTTTTATTTATTTTGTTTATCCAATTTGGCTTTTTCTCTCCCTATAAATGTGAAGTCACACTTTCTACTTTAATTTAACATTCAAAAGCCAAAGGGGACGTATTACTAATATTGATTTTTTTTTTGAAAAAAATACTTTCAAATTAAAATGCAAAAAAAAAATACTTGTATGAATTTTTATTCATAAGTCTGATAAAATTTGCTACAAACAAAAAGGTTTAAAAACCTTGATAAAAATTCACATTTGAATCCTAGAAAGCAAAATGAAAAAAACATTAATTAGTGATTGTAATTTCTTCGGCCGCGACAACCTCGTATACCTCTAGAAAATACACGTATGAGTTTTCACTCGTAACTATTCCTCGTATTGTTTTGTTTATTATTAAACTAACATCATCATTATTACTTTTTTACCAAATACATTTTTGTGATAATTAAATTCCAACTAAGTCATATAGTTTTGTTTGTTCTACTATGACTTATTATATTGTGTTTAAACCGGCGAACCGTATATATCAAGTGACAACGTCTTTGTGCGAATGATTGATAGATAAAACACAAGTGAAAATAAAGTTGTATTTGACCCGCATGTCGATATTTAAACATTAATAGAGAGCCAAAAGAATATAAATTCAAAAGAAACAATTCGAAGGCATGATTAAATGAGCAGTCCATTAGTCTTCAACGATTTTCATGTCTACATATGACTAGTCCCATCTCTTTTATTACACTATCTTTTCCTTTGTTTGCATGTACCTAACTACCTTTCCACGTGTACAATAATTTACATCCATAAAAACGTTCTAAAAGCTCTAGGTCGCAAAATAGTAGTAGTAAAATACGCGGAAACTCATACGCAACAGGATCTTCATAATACAAAAATAAAACACAAAGACATGTACAGATGAATGAATCTTTAAAGAGATAGATTGATGAAATTATCTTGCCTTCGTCTGCTCTAGAAATTACCACTGCCTCATGTCTCTCTTCAAGAATTTTCTTTAACTAGAATTGATTTAGTTTGTTCCTTACATTACTGTTGAGATGCATGCTAGTTAATATCTACCGTGAACAGTTGTAGTCCTTTTGCCTGCTACTTCGATGACAATAATATAAATATCTTACCTTTCTATTTATATGTATATATATATATATATATATATATATATTTACATAGCCAGTCATGATGAAATATTTGCTTTGCCCTCTATGTTTTAAAGAATTTGTATAAAGTATAAACACGTCCTTATGCCTTTAAAACTGATTTTTAATTAATATTTACCTTAAGAATATATAATTATATAGTCCCTTAAATTTTAGGACGTGTTAAATTTGAAAGAAAAGATGTTAAAATTGCATGCGTTTAACATCTTTAAAACGCATGCAAATTCGAGAGTAAATTTGAAAGAAAAGATGTTAAAATTGCATGCGTTTTAAAACTCGAATTCCTATCATGAATCATGTGTTACAGAATAAGGAATGCGTTGCGATACTTGGGTAAGTCTGTAGTAAAATAGTATGTCATTATATACAAAATTCCACAATTCTCAAATTTGTTGACGTAATGAATGGAAAAATGATTTAGATTGTGTGTTTAATCTGTGTACTTGTATAATTGGACCATCCGCGCGCGGTTGAATATGGACTTAACTTAAAGGTTATGACGATAGAGTGTTTGACTAGACTAGACTATAAAGAGCAAAAAGAATGTGATGACCAACTAATATTAAAAATTATTCGTTTTATATATATGTATAGTCTCCTTAATTTCCTATAAGAAATTTAGTTAAGAGAAGCAAGATTAACGTGTTTCTTTGAAGCTTAGTTGTACGTTCAAAGAAAGTTAACGATGATTGCTTTACAATAAGGAGCATGTAGAACGATTATGCGCTATAGCTTTCTAAAGAGCGGTCCAGATCCGATAGATGAACACGAATTTAACACATTGCTAATAGCTTTATTAAGCAAAACCAGTCAAACTTACATTCGATTGATAAGTTCCCTTACAAGAATTTAGCAATAATTGGAGTTTTCTGATTCCCTGATGATTTAAGTATGCACAAATGTATTGTGAGATATGGTCTCGGCTCTTGGAAATACTAGCTCATGAAAGAGTACGATCAAAGTTCACATGAAAATATCGAATTAAAGATTTGCTAGTGTTAATATCATATTCTAAGTGAGATGAGATCTGTGTTTCAAAAAAAAAAAAGTGTTTCAAAAAAAAAAAGTGAGATGAGATCTAACGTAGTAGGTGTTGTTTGTTTGCTCACCAAAGTGATCTCATCTGCGTGAAAATGCAAATCAATGTTCGTTTTGTACATTAAAATGCTACATCCAGATAGATCTTCTAGCTAAATTTTTAAAAATTCATCTCAAATTCTCATCCAAATACGGATGATTCTTGATTGTGCATCTGGATGCATATATATCTAGTTTAGTCTAAAATGATAAATAACAAAAATAAATTTTTTTTAACCAAAATATTTTTTTCAAACCAAAAATCTTAATTTTTTTGCAGATACATTTTTCCGTCAAAACAGAAAACGCACTTTCCTGCCAAAATTGCAAAACGCATTTTCCACCAAAACCGTAAAAATGCACTTTTACGCAAAAAAACATAAAACACACATTTCAATAAAAGCGTATTTTTCGGCCAAATCCGTAAAACCGCACTTTTTGGCCAAAACAGTAAAAATGTATTTTCCCACCAAAACGGTAAAAACGCGCTTTCCCGCCAAAGCCGAGAAAAGCACAAAAACCGAAAAATGAACTAATCCGCTAAAACAGCAAAACACATTTTTTCGCCAAAACCACAAAAAAAAACATTTTCTGCCAAAACCGCAAAAAAAAAACAAGTCCACCTGGATGAAGATCCAGATGCAAGTTAAAAATAAAAAGCAAACAAACATAATTGCATTAAGATGATTCATCAGGATACATAGACGAAAAACAGAAATTAACAATACCCAGATAGAGCATCTGGATAAGACATCTAGATGGACCATATGGATGCATCTTTCAAATGTACAAACGAACAGAGTTGTAGTATATTAAAAATCATGAAGCATGGATAAATTACTATTTAATTTCAATTGAAAATACATGATCTCTAATATCAGGGTCGGCTCAAAGAAAATGTGGGCCTTTGGGCAAAATAATTTTCAATTTTTTTATATATATTATGGGTAATTTAAAAAAATTTGGACCCTTGTCCCTATTTTTGTTAAAGAAATATGTCATTTTCTAATACTCTCTCCGTTTCATAATAGATGATGTTTTGAAGAGTTATTGATGTTTCAAAATATATGATGTTTGATATTTTTTAATTAGTTTAAAGTTCATTGAAAACTGTGTGATCAATGATGTTTTATACTCCCTCCGGATACGAATGTAAGATGTTCTATATTTTTATCTTGTATACAAATGTATGATGTTTTGAGATATAATTAATGTATTTATTTTTAAAATTTAAACATAAATTAAAAAGTAAAACTATGAGTGGTGAAACTTTATTGATATAATCAAAAAGTAACAATTAAAATATTGTATTTATTGTTTTTTAATATGTGTATAAAACCTTAAACATCTTATATTTAAATCCAGAGGGAGTAGTATTATTGATGATTGATTGAATTATATTTATTTTATATTTTTAATGTTACTTTTTAGGAAAATGTGTATGTATTAATTCTTGTGCATTCATCCAAAACATGAACTATTTTAGAAGAGAAAGAGTAATATTTATGCCAAAAAAAAGTTAGAGCCGCGAGCCCACGCCCCATTGCCCGGTCTCCTAAGTCGGCCCTGTCTAACATGACGTTGGATCAAAGGTGATATGATATATCTAGCAATGGATATAACCAACGTGTGTAGTTTTGAATTATGAAGTGAAGAAATAAGTATAAGAAATGGTTGATGCTGATAAATTGTGACCAAGTACAATGGTTTCACAATGGTTTCAACACTCTTTTTTTTCTTTTTTTAATTTCACACCATTTTTTCTATCTTCCACCTAATTATTCAACACACACTTCATTTTTAACATATACAATAGTTTGTTTAATAAAATTCAACGCTCTATTCCACCATTTTAATTCATATTTTTATCTTTTACAATATAATAACCACATATTAATAATTTTTTTTATTGTAAAATTAATTTAAACTAAAATAACATAATTTTAGTAATTTTTTATTTATTTATACACTTCCTTAACTTTTTAAAAAATAATACTAGAATTAATATTATCAAAACAATTAAAATTGAGAACATCCTCATTTTTAAGTTAGTTATTTACCTAATTTTATTTTTTTAAATACTAAAACTTAATATTATTAAAGCATTCAAATAGTTGATTATAATGAAAATAACGTTTTTCTGTATCCAATTGAAATGAAAGGAGTTTTAATTTATAGATCATAAAAATCATGAATTCTTGATTAAGAAAAAGTTTCATTATATAAATATGAGTTCGTATTATTGAATGGAAATAAAATTCAAAAAAATCTGTCCAACATTTTTCTCAATCAAATTGCGCCATGTGGCTAAGATTGGCCACACATTATTGTGTTTTTCAAACCGTTGAATCTTTTATAACAAGGTATAAGCCACATAGATATGTTCTAAATTGTCAACACCATCATTGTTAAACATTCAACAGTTGATATTTGGTTTCAACACCACTCCTGTAGGTGGTATTAGATATACTAGTTTTTCATATTATTTTTCCACATAAATTCCGGTTACAAAATAAATAAACTACTATTTAAAAAAATATCTAAAGGTTTAATATAAATGGATTATACACATTTGATATTATTTAGTTTATAGTACGTATTTGAAACATTTCCCTTGTTAATTAGCATAAAACTAAAGTTTGCTATAAAAAGTACGGTTTTTGAGTGTTGGTATGGTTTTAAAATCTTTTCTTTTTTGCTAAAAATGATTTTAAAATCTTTACCACAACAGTTCTTTTAAATAAAAAACAACCGCTTTGTTTTAAATTCATATTAATAATTTATATAAACGCAGAATTCTAAAGCGGATTGTCTATCACGCAATGTATGGATGCAACCGTCTTTCGTCTTTCACATGAATGCGGAACTCCCAATGTGGTTAACAGAGTCAATATGAGTTTGACTCTGTTTAAATTGATGACAATTTTTTTTTTAATAATTTACATAATCTATATGGAGCATAATCAACTCCGGATTCCTTCAAATCAACTTATAAATAAAAAGCAACACCATATAACTGATTTTGATCGGGTGTTGAATTATAAGGGTTCTTAAATAAGTACATTTTCTCAGTTTTAGTTTACCAAGTATACAGGTGAAAAAGCTGAAGCTGTCACACATATTAATAAAATATATTAATTTTGATAATAATACTATATTTGTAACTAATTCTTTTCTACAACTTTTAACTTATATAATTAAGCAAACACAATTAACTTTTCAAATATTATCTAATAAAAATATATTGAATATGTAAAAAAAACTTTTTGAAATAACATATTTATAAAATATGGATTTTGTTTTTGGAACAAAGGCAGCGCTAGTTAAGAACATATTCGGTCTACTTTCGAGAATTGGATTTTTTTTTATTTTTGTCCTTATTCCACAAAAATAGATTTTGTGTATTATCATTAATGTTTTTTCTTAAACATAAATCAACTATAACTTACTTAAATGCAAGTTTCGGGTAAAGATAATTTTAGTTCTTATGAATGGTTAATTATGGTGAATTTTGGAAAAAAAAATATATATATCTACGGTGGCCATAATATTGTGAAAACAAGTTGGCATGCGTGAGACGTGATATATATGGACCAGTAACTGTTGAAATCGATACGACAACTAAACTCTTCACCCGTCGCTGTTGTTCGAATCGGTGACCCATCTCATGCTTTTTCGTGTCTACTTTCTTTTGTTTTTAGCACTATGCATATATGATATCCCATTCGAAGTGAGAATCCATATATACAGTACGTATGATGTATGCATGTATCATTTATGTATACTCAGTTCGTGTTGAAGTTATTAATGGAGTTATGATAACTCATATGTAATCATCTTATCTCTTGTAATTTAAATTCCAATATCGAAATAGGATTCAAGATGTGCATATATGTAAAACACTTAATGAAGACATGTTGTTAATTAATTTTATATAAAACCCAATTTCCTACATTACATTGATTTCAAACCAAATTATTATTTTTGTAATAAGTATAAAAAATGGTAAAAAGTGTTTAGGAGTAAATATTTGATGTTCACAATCTCTTAAATCCAGATTTTGAAGGAAAAGAACCCGAAGAAAGCTCAACAAAAGCTTAAAAAGCTCAACAAGACACTAAAAATGCAAGAAATGGTGTGTTTATTAAGGTTTTCTGAAAAATGCAAAGTCAAATAACTATAAAAGATGGTAATAAGCAAATCAAGCAAATAATAAAAATGGAGATTGTCAAATAAAAGAAATACGGATCATAGGCTAAGGTTATTGACAAGGTATGATTGATGATTAAAATCAATGATGCAAGCATATTCAATCAAGCACAATAATCGTTTTATGAGTATCTTCAGTTTGTAACAAAAGTTTAGTCTATTAGGTTGGTAGGTTTAATTTATAAATGATTTGAGCCACAAAATTATAGTTATACATTTGTGTTTTGAGTTTAAACACTTAATCGAATCAACTCTAAGTATCAAATTTGCATGTTGATGTTTCTCTGGAAACTTTAATGGCTTAACTTCCTTTTTTATTACTTAGAATCAGTTTATGTGCTTTTTATTAACTTTCATGCATCATTACTCACAATTTTTTTATCTAGCATAATGCAAATCTTGTAGATTCGAAGTGTCCATATTGCATACTTAATTGAATTTGACACCCGTCGACGAAATGGATTTGACAACCCAAATACTATATTTTTGCATTGTTTCCCGAGACTGATGTGTTACCTTCGAGCTTTTGATAAGAAACTGTAGGTCAATTTTTCCAGTACTTTCTAATTGTATATTTCTGTTTTTGTGTGTGTTTTAGGAACTTCGAAATGGATCAGTATTTCTTGAATGATGGCTACTATTAACTGTTGAAATTAAACTTCACAATATATCTTATTCATTTTATCTGTACTACATAATACATTGCCTTCTCTTTTATATACACAACAAGAGATAGTAGAGATTTGCACAAATCCACTAACGGCTATATTAGAACGTTTCTTTTCCTTATAACTATAACTTACCAAATAGTTAGAGATTACTAATGACATTAATCTTCAACATTTTCTCCCTTGTTTTCTTTCTTATTTAAGAAGTCTAAAAAGCACAGCCCCCAACTAAATTCACTACAAGTCTATTCAAGATCATATCTCAACAAAACTCTACTTTCCGAGACTTTGATCAAGATACCTTCTAGCATCATCAACAATAACCATTTAGCAACTACAACTACTACCATTAGCCACCAACACAAGGCCAAGATCCAACCTATGATTACATTTCCAGACTCCAATCACTATAAAAAATAGAAATGAAGCTGTGATGCAAGAATATATAAGTCTCAAAGCAGATTATTCAAGACTCCAATGCAAAATTGGATTACATGAAACTCGATTTGTTTAAAGTTTCGACAATCTCTCAGCCCAAGTTCAAATCATTAAAAGGGATGAGAGAAATTTAGATAAAAGAAGCGGAGGTATGCTTAAATTATGGACAACAACTAACACCAACTAAAATTCCAATTGCACCACAAAGAAGATGAATGACTATCTTGACAAGAGAATCACGAGTTTGGAGGAGAGTTTCTATAACACTTGTGAACATCTTGGTACCATTTTGTAAAGACCCACAATCCGAAGACGGAGATAAGAGAAATCAGTCTCCAAGCGAGACTTGAAAAATTATACAACCTTTCTGGCAATCTAGAAACTTATTCAACAATTTAATACAACCTTGAATCTCTTTGTTTTTACTTCATATGGAATATTATACAACCTTTCTGGCAAGACTATGATTTAGGGAGACACGTTGATTGAGTTTCCTAAGCATCTCAAAACCCTAATGATTGTTTGTTAATGATTTGAAAATGTAACTTTGTTACGTTTATACATGTTTGTCAATTATTTGAAAATCAACAATAATTCTTATGATTATGATAAGTTAACAATCAAAGAAATTATGTCAATGAGATTTAATTAGACGTTTTTATCACAAAAGCATAAGATTATGTTTTTAAAAATAATTTCTATTTCATAATGTTTATTTATTTCTAACTCAAATTTTTAATTAATTTGTTATCAGAAATCATCAAGAAAACAGTGAATTCAAGAAATTTGAAAAATAATAATTAACTTAATGAATAATCTTTACAATTATCTTTTGTTTAGGATTTTAGAACCATATGGCAATAATTTCTTTTTAAGATAGTGACATGTGTTAATTTTTTTAATACATATATATATATATATAAATTTAATAGTGATTTTTTCTTCTTTTTTTAAACGAAAAAGATTACATAAGAAAACTAATATAAAATCATGTGATGGTATTTTTCTTAAGGAAATATTAAATACATACATCTGTATATGAGATATCTATATGTGATAGTAGTTAATTTGGCTATCTAGAAATATATCATCAAGAAACAATGAATTAAAAAATTATTTAACATTAGATTATTTTAATTAAAACGTTATTATCATTACGAGAAAGTGAAAAGTAATAAAATTAAAATGTATAAGAATGACATTTCTCTTCTTGATTAAAAGGTAAAATTTTAGGTTATTTTTATTTTAGAAAATAGTTAATATTTAATAATTAAAATTAATTAATTTGTTTCTATTACAACGGGTACTAATATGTATTTTAAAATTTCAGTTACAGTATTTTTTTAATTTATATATTTTTAATTTGTTAAATTTTAATAAACAGTTATGTTTTCTTATAAAAGTTATTCACACAATCAATATCAAAAACATGGTCTTCACCAGATGCACATATACTTTTGTGGTTTACAAGAATCAAAACAATATCCAATTTTGTGGGTTATCCAAAACCTTGTTACACAATTTTTGTCGTCCTTTTATTATTGTTTTAATATATGTTTTCTTGTTTTCGTTAGGAGAAATTTTGGTGGCAGATGTCACAGTCTACTTTTAATTGATTTTGTAGTAGTTTGTTTATTTATATATCAATAACAACTTGTGGTTTTTAAGTGATTATCATTGCGAAATGTTTAGAACTTTATGTGTTCGCATAGAGAATCACAGTCAAAGTGATTAACAAGGTTTTCTTAGGCTCCATATAAAGAAAGCGGATCAAACGTTGCGGATCTAACGGACTAAACGAACCGAGCAGAATAAGAGTGAATCAAACAGATTGAATGAAACAAAATGGGATCAAGCACATTGAGTGGAACAAAAGTGGATCAAGCGTATCTACCGGTTCAAAACATATGTTTAAACGGTAAAAATGGATAAAAAAAGGTCCAAAATACTGTTCAAATTTGAAATAATTTATATAATGTTTTATATAACTACTTACTTTCATACACAAAATTAAATGATTTATAAATTCAATAAATATAAATTTTAATTTAAAATAAAAAAGAAATATACTTTGAAGTTTATATATATAATTATTTTAAGCTTTAAAATTGTAATATATACTTTTGATTATTTAGAAATAACTGTAGTTTTAATTAAAGTAGTATAATGGTTTCTTTTTTAAAGAATAATTTATTGTTAAGAAAAAAGGAAAATTCCATAAAAATACTCCAACTAAATTTTATTAAGCTTTATAATATCTAAACTTTTATTCTACCCAATTTAATACCTCAACTAATTATTTTGTCCATTTTAATACAAAAAAGTTTAATACGATGCTCATTTTAATACCCAAATTGTGTTTATTTTAATCAAAATATTAATAAGTTCCGAATAAAATTTTAAAAATCTCTAAAATTCAGAAAACAATCTTAAAAATTATAATTTTAGTATAAGTCTTAGTCTTATAAATAAAAGTAACTAAATTGTGGACAATCTTAAATTGTGTAATAAAAATTTTAAGTTATAAATATCAAATTTACTTTATTTTTGGAAATAGAAAACAAATTTATTTTTTTCGTTCAAAATTAAGTTTTTCTTAATTAAATTTTTCTCCATAATTTAGTTACTTTCTTCCTAAAACCTAAAATAAAAGTGGGAATTTTAAATATTATTTTAAAATTTTAGAGACTTTTTAAATTTCGTTTCAACTTATTATTATCTTTGATTAAAATAAATATGAGAAATTCTCCTAAATAGACTATTTTCAAGTTTTTATCACAAAAATAGATCTTAAAGAGGAAAATGACCAAAATGTTTTATTTAATAGGTAAAAAAACCTTAATACCTTAGATATATAAATACAAATAAATAAATAACTAAATAAAAAAAATTAGTTTCAAATTATATGTTTTTAAATTCAAACATTTTATAAACTTTTTTATTTTTTATTATTATTTGTTTTTATAATTTTCTTTTTTAATTCAAAATACTTTTTTAAACTGTTTTTCAAATTTTTATTTTCCAATTTTTAATATTTATTTTTTATTTTATAAAATTTTAAAACTTGATTTCAAATCTCCACCCCTTAACTCTAAACCGTAAGGTTTGGATTAGTTAATCATATGGTATAAGTGTATATTTACCTATTTAATGAAATATTTTGATCTTTAGGGTCTATATTATTGACAATTGTCTTTTTTTTAGTGCTATCATAGGGTCTCAATAAATAAAGTTTAGGTATTAAAATGGTCATAGTTTTAAACGTTTATGTATTAAAATGGGCAAAATAATTAGTTGAGGTATTAAAGTGGGTACCGAAAAATATGGATATGAAAAAGCTTAACGAAATTTAGTTGGATTATTTTTATAGAATTTTCTCTTAAGAAAATAAAGTGTTAAGTCAAATATTATATAACTATATATATATATATATTATAGCCACTAGAATTAAAACTTGATTTTGAATAATTTATATATTATATAATTCTTATTTTGTTTAAGATTGAATTTTTGTAGATGTTTATATGATTAAAACCATTTAAATTTCAAATTAGCATGTATTAAATATTATTTTAACAAGTTGACCAAAAAAAAAATTATTTTAACAAAAAATAATTTATTTAAAAAGGAAGAAGAAAAGAACCGCTAGAAACACTCACATCTAGCTGAGTAGCTACTGTAGTTAGCGTTTCATGAGTTTTGTTCACAAATTTAAACCACTAGGCAGTTCATTATTTAAGTTCCAAAAAAAAAAAAAAAAGGCAGTTCATTATTTTAAAAGTAAATGGGAGATGAATAAAATAGTGGTTCATACACAATGGGTGGGTGGGCAGTCACCTTTGAATTTTAATATACATGTCAAAAGGCTGATAATGGGAGGCGGATAATTGATGGAGGAACCGCATTGGTGTGTAGCATCCACTATACTCTTACCATTCAGCAAAAATGTGATCAATTTATGTGTAAAGTGGTTCGACCACTTCTTAAAAAAAACGTTTTATTTTTTGTTCTTGTTTTAAGAACCACAAGTGGTTCATTTCATCAACTCCCATTTAAGAGTAGTTCAAATTTATCTACCTATAAATAAATACAAAGTATTGTTTAGTAATTCATATATGCAACTTATTTTATCTATTAATTTCTAGACTTAGCTTTATTATATACATAGGATCATTATATTTCATTATATTATTTTTGCTATATATCTTATTATTTAAAATAATATTTTTGATAATGTAATATTTACTTTGAAAAAAAAATTAAAATATTTTTAAATTGATGAGTTGGTTAATATTGATTTACAGTATACTACTTATTCATATCATATATAATTTATAGTTTATTAAACCGTATAGTATAAAATAAATAGCATGTACATATTTATTTAAAATTAATTAATTTATTAAAAAATAATGATACAAAAATAAATATTAATTTAAATCTTATATAAATGATAATAAAATTTTACATTATTTTGAACAGTTTTTTATCCGTTTTCATCTTTCAACTTATGTTTTGAACCGATAGATCTGCTTGATCCACTTTTGTTTCGCCCGATCCGTTTGATCTACTCTTTTTCTGCTTGATCCGCTAGATCGACGATCCGCTTTCTCCATTGGAGCCTTAAGTTTCATTCAACACATGCATATGAGAAATCGTAGAAGAGAGTGAATCATACACAAGTGATCCAAATAAAGTGGAGCACCCACAAGGAAAAGTAGAAAAAACGCTTTTTACTCGTAAAATGAGATGTATCACACATGGATCTTTTACCTATTTTTAGAATTAATAATAATATTAGTTTTTTATGGAATAATAACATGAGTTAACTAAACAAGTAGGAAAAAGTGTAATGTGCGGTGGATATTGTTTTTTCCTGATTTCTTAAAAAAATATTATAGTATTTTAATTTACGTCTGTTTTACAAAATGGTTTACTAAAAAACCTTAAATTTTATTTAATGTATTTATAGATTTACTATACTTCATGATATTTTTTTGTAACATATTAAACTTAATATTATAGTTTCTTAGCTTGTATTAAATTTTGAAGTTTGATAATAGCTACAATGTACTATTATTTGACATCATATTTTCTTTATTAATAATGTGTTATTTTCTTTCAATTTTTTTTGAATATTTTAATTGATGTATTACTTAATATTAAACTTTATACTATTTTACCAAAAAGTATATTTTTAAATTATCAAAAATTATATATATATATATATATATATATATATTATTTTAAAATTCTTTTAATTATGAAATATAATTAGTAATATAAATTTATTTAAATAATTTTAAATTTGTACAATAACTTGAACCACTTTTCATCCACATTTTAATCATTCAAACATATGTTTTGAACCGCTAGATCTGCTTAATCCACACTTGTACCACTAGATCCGCTTGATCTATTCTTGTTCCGCTCGATCCGTTTGATCCGCTAGATCCGCAATGCTTGATCCACTTTCTCCATTTGAAGCCTGAATCAATCTACAATTAGTTCTAAAAAGTTGAATGGCGAACTTAGGGCAGTTCGCACGTCTAGGTGTCTCTCCCGTCTTTTTCCTGCCCTCTACTCAGACTTATTAGTCTATAATTCCAAGTATCATATTGAAAAAGTGGTTTACGCTGGATTAAATAATTTATGTTCATACCCAAGATCAAGTGTTTGCCTAAAGCAAACAAGATTAAATAACTTGTTCTCCGCAAATAAAAAATCTGTGGAATAATGTTTTTGGTGCAAAATGAAGATATGAACCAGTGGAAGCCTGAGCAGAAGCAGTAGAAGCATGACCTTGATAATATTTAAATATTTTTGGCCATGATGGAGTCGAGTGTTGCAGAATTTGATGGAGTGACTTCTCTAGACAAAGTGATTGATTGCCTTTGGAGAGAGTTAACAGCTCCAAAGATCGAACTCAAATCCCTTTTATATTGGGTTAGGATGTGTTTTTAAGACTCAATTCCAGTTACCGTGTGATTATTGACTCTGATCTGAACAGTGTAGAGATTGTTTTGTGTGAACTTATAAAGTATTTTAAAGCTCTAGATTAATTGCCAGACAATATCAATGAAATTTCTCCTAATCTTTGAATGCATGGTACACATTTAAAAGATGAATCAATGATTTCACTAGAGCATCAGAAGATGTTATATTTGAACCTATTGTTAGGAAAGAAATAATGAAACTTGTTAGAAGCTTGTATAATGTAGGAGATGAATTACATCCCTCCACAAAGCTCATCGAATAAGAGGCCCTAATCCAGCAAGGTGGATTAGTTTGGTCGGCTCGGCGGCTAAACGCGTCAATTCGACCTTAGAGTACTTTTAGCCGGTCGAGTAAGCCGACCAAAAGTACCCGGCTTGGAGGAAACTTTGTCCAGGCCTGCATACTCGGCCTCTCGCATCAAGGCCCAAAGAGGTACGAAATTAGGGCATCGAGGACAGAAGACCTATAAAAGGGGGAGAGGAAGCAACAAGAGGAGGGACTTTTGGTGATTTTACATACTAAGCGGCTAGATCTAGAGTTTTAGGCGATCTCTTTGATCTTGTTGCTCTCTCACTTTCCTGTCACTCTTGTAATCCTTCAGTTCAAATATAATAAAACGTCTTTATTCATCCCATTTTTGACTTCTTTCACTCTAGTCGACTGAATCCCGTTCAAACAATTGGCGCCCACAGTGGGGCTGACTAAAGTAACGTTTTAGATCTACATGGTTCAAAACGACGCCACCTTCGGCGCTCCGGGCGGAGAACCAACCCCTACGCCTGAAGCCGCGCCATCCATCGCCGCAGATTTCATGAGCTCTATCATGGCTCGACTCGCTCATCAAGACGAAGTCCAAAAGACGACCAACGACCAATTAGCTGCTTTGGTCGCGGCACTCACAGCTTCCGATGGCCAAATGGGCCGTCCCCAGCAGATACGTCGTCGCCTCTTTAACACCAACCCAACGGCGACCGGAGGCGACCACGTCTCAGACGACTTGGAGCCTAATGAAACCCTTCTCGCCGACACCCCCCAGTAGGCTCCGACCCCGCAACCATACGCGAGATCGCCGAGCTCAAACTCAGCTTCCAACAAATGAGCGAGAAGATCCATCGGTAACCAGCTGCCCTGCAATCGAGGCGTGCTCGCCGCAACATCGCGCACCCCTTTCACTAGCGCGTTGACTAGTGTGCAACTCGGAAAGATAGAGAAGCTGCACCAACCCGAGTACAAACCCGGCGGAGACCCGGTGGAACACATGACAGCTTTCAACATCGCGATAGCGCGGGCTCGACTCCCCGATGAAGAAAGGGACGCAGGCTATACTGCCAACTGTTCGTCGAAACTCTCCACGAGCAAGTCCTAATCTGGTTCTCCCAGTTAGAGGAAAACTCCATCGGAAGCTTCCGTGACTTGTCAGCAGCTTTCCTCAAGGCTTAAATTATGTTCACCAAGCACAGCGCTACCGCCTCTAGCTTGTGGAACCTTAACCAAACCAAAGACCAGAGCCTCCGCGACTACATGGAGAAGTTCAAAGCCGTAGTCTCGAGGATTGAAATCCCAGACGGTATTGCCATCGACGCCTTGCGGAAATGGGTTCGTTCTAAATTCCGAGAGGATTTATACCAAAACCCAACTACGTCACTCCAGGATGCTATCGCGCGCTCTGATAATTTCATCCGAATGGAAGAAGATACTAATGCCATTCTCAGCAAGATGAACGCACCCAAAGCTCCAGCGGCTAAAAACGCCAACACGCGACAAGAACCGCGCCGGCATGCCCCAATCGACAAAAACAGCCGCAAAGACAGATACATGTATGTCGTCAGTGAAAACAATGTGCCGGTTTCAACTCTCGTAGTCCGCAGAGAAGGTTGGAACAAGTGCGTAAGGGAGCTCGATTCGTCCGACAAACCAGTCGACCCGTTTGCTCGACCCAGACTACAACAACAGCAGGTTCAGCGGTAGGACCTTCCAGAACCGTCGATCTCACCAAACACTGCAAATATCACGACGTCAAAGGACACGATACGACAGAGTGCAAGTCGTGCAAGTCACTCCATGCGCACTACCTCTCATCCCTAGCAAGTGGCGACTTCAAGTTCGAACCCCTAAAGGCTAAGCCGAAGAACGGCAAGAGCTGGAGCAAGAATAAAGAAAGGAGAGCCCATCGCAAAGCTACAGGCAAAGGTCGACATAGCGAAACTCAACAACGAGATGACAAGGAGGATGCTCCGAAGGGTAACAGCGAGGGAGACTCATCAGCCGACGAAGAGCAACCAGCTAACCGCAGGCACATTGAGGTTATACTCTCTAAGCAAACCTTGTCGTCGGACAACTAGAACGATGACACACCTGTACTCGAAGATTTGAGAGATGTTCTAAAACGAAAGTTTGAATCCGAAATAGCAACAGCTCCACGCGCAATGATCTCCGAACAACGTTGGATGCACGGAAGTCCCGGCGTATCTCAACAGGTGACCCTGATCCCAAATAACGCTCAAACGGTGACCTTCGAGAAAAACTCAACGCAGGAGCATGCGATCTTCGCATCCGTCTCAATCGTTCGAAATCCACTAACCTGCAAAGGAGTTTGGAGAAAACTAAGACGTCAAGCAACGACACTCCGTCGTCAAAAAATGACAACAGCGTACCAACCGATTTACGCGCCTTCTTAGACTCCAAGCAAGTAAAAACGCGACAACAACTAAATGTCATCATGGGCGGTTCTCCTCCTTGCGGCAACTCTGTTCGCTCCGTCAAGGATTACCGTCGATAGGTCGCGACTTCGCAGAGGTGGCCGACTAGGCCGCCAAGTCACCCTCCGATAACTTTTTTCGCCGGATGACGCTGAGGGGATTCACGTACCCCACAACGACCCTCTTATTGTCGTCCTTGGAATTGGGGAGTACGACGTCACCAAGATCCTCGTTGATACAGGAAGCTCCGTCGACCTCATCTTCCGAGGAACTCTGCATATGATGGGAGTCGATCTCGACGACATAAAACCGTCCTCCAGAACATTAACCGGCTTCAACTGATCCTCCAAAACAATACTGAGAACAATCCGCCTTCCAGTATGCGCATGTGGAGTCACTCAAACTGTCAAGTTTGCCGTTGTAAGCACGAAGGCCCCTTACCACGCTATACTTGGAACCCCCTGGATACACTCAATGCAGGCAATTCCATCTACTTATCACCAGTGTGTCAAGTTCCCCGGTACAGACGGAAAAATCAAAACATTGCGAGGGGATCAAAAAGCCGCTAGGGAACTCCTAGTTGCCACAGTTAAACTCCAACGATCGTCTCTATCGGTTAACTTTGTTTCTCCTCCAACCTATAAAGTCTGCTCCCAGGAAGGCGAAGTTCTCAACTTTTTCAAGATGAATGTGTCCACATTCGCGTGGTCCATGTCAGACATGAAAGGAATTGATCCGACTATAACAACTCACGAACTAAACGTCGACCCGACATTCAAGCCTATCCGGCAGAAGCGACGTAAACTCGGTCCCGACAGGTCAAAGGCTGTAAACGAAGAGGTCGACCGGTTGCTCGGCGCTGGCTCAATTGATGAGGTGCGCTACCCTGAGTGGTTAGCATATCCAGTAGTCGTTAAGAAGGAGAACGAGAAGTGGTGCGTCTGCGTCGACTTCACTGACTTAAATAAAGCCTGCCCAAAGGACAGCTATCCTCTTCCCAACATCGACTGTTTAGTCGAATCCACGGCTGGAAACGAGCTGCTCACCTTCATGGATGCTTTCTCTGGGTACAACCAAATCATGATGCACCTCGACGATCGCGAAAAGACGGCCTTTATCACAGATAGAGGAACGTACTGCTATATGGTCATGCCATTCGGCTTGAAGAACGCAGGAGCAACCTACCAACGGCTTGTGAACAAAATGTTCGCAGATAAGCTGGGCGTCACCATGGAAGTATACATCGATGATATGCTTATCAAGTCGCTACACGCCACTGATCACCCCTGTCATTTGCAAGACAGCTTCGAAACTCTCAACAAATACGGCATGAAACTGAACCCAAAGAAAGTGCACGCTCGGGTTTTCAGCGAGTTCCTTGGGTACATAGTCACGCGGGAATCAAAGCCAACCCGAAGCAGATCTCCGCGGTCCTGAACCTCCCAAGCCCAAAAAACAGTAGAGAAGTACAACGGCTTACGGGTAGGATAGCTACGCTCAACCGGTTCATCTCCAGATCCACTGACAAATGCTTGTCATTCTACGATCTCCTGCGAGGTAACAAGAGGTTTATCTGGGATGAGAAATGCGAGGAGGCATTTACTCAACTCAAGCATTATTTGACAACACCACCCGTTCTCGCCAAGCCAGATGTCGCGACGTTCTATCTCTTTACATCGCAGTGTCACAAGCAGCAGTCAGCAGTGTTCTGATAAAAAGAGGACCGTGGTGAGCAAAAGCCAATCTTCTATACAAGCAGGCGCATGACTGGACCGGAAACGCGATACCCAACTCTGGAGAAGATGGCACTAGCGGTCGTCAAAGCGGCGAGAAAGGTTCGCCCATACTTTCAGTCACATTCGGTGGAAGTATTAACCGACCAGCCCCTCCGAACGATACTCCAAAATACAAACAGGTACGGAAAACTAAGGAAGTGGGCTATCGAACTCGGTGAGCTCGATATCACTTACAAGAACATAATCGCGGCGAAATTTCAGATTTTTGCGAACTTCTTAGTCGAATTGGCCCCGGAGTTGGAGCAAGATCTCACATTCCCAAACCCAAAATGGACATTGCATGTCGACGAATCTTCGACTAACAAAGGTCGCGGGAGTTCAACTTCGATCCCGCCGATACTGATCGACAGTCTTTTCGCCGCGCTTGTGACTTGCAGTTAGTCGCCAGTCAGTTTACCGACGACTACGACGCCCACAACGATCGGATGGACGCATACCTCAAGATAGTACAAGACTTAGCCGCAGAGTTGAATTCTTGAACTTCGTCAAATTTCAGGAAGGAAGCGTTTGTGCGGCGCCCTGCGCCATTGGAAGCAAGCAGGGACCAAGTTAAACGAACCATTCTAATACACGCATTGAGAAGCCGAGCATCGATATCTCGGCGGACCAAACCATCATCATTGCCCCAATCACCAAAACCGACACGCTCGATACTGATGGATTCGGCCCTGACTGGTGAACTGAGTTCATCGACTATCTCTCAAAGGGGGAACTTCCAACCGAGAAATGGGCAGCCCGTCGACTAGAAACACGCAGTGCCCATTATGTCGTCCTAGACGACGAACTCCATCGATGGACTTGAGTAAAGTACTCCTCAAATGTATCCATGGTGATGAAGCGGTCGGGGTTATGGCGAAACACGAAAGCTGGAGGAAACCATTCGGCGGACGAGCATTAGCAATCAAAGTGAGAAGCCTAGGCTTCTTCGGCGGCGAAGAATGCGGTGCGAGTCTACGCCGAAACTGCGACAAATGCCAGCGGCACACACCAAGCATCCATTGTCCAACTGAAATGTTACGAACGACGATCGTGTCGTACCCGTTCATGCGATGGGCAATGGATATCATAGGACCTCTTCCCTACTCCCGCCAGCGGTGTTTCATTCTCGTCCTTACTGATTACTTAACCAAATGGATCGAAGCTGAAGCCTACGCTCAAGTCACCGACAAAGAAGTCCGTGGTTTCGTCTGGAAAAACATTATCTGCCCGCGCTGATGCAAATGCAATGCGTTCGCTGATAATGGATCACAGTTCATGTCGGCAACTTCAAGGAGTTTTACAGCAAATGGAACATTGATTAAGCCCTTCAACCCCTCGTTACCCGCGAAGCGGTAGCGGAATCCTCAACAAGCTCATCATCGGCGGCATTAAAGCGTTTAGACCTGAAAAGGGTCATTGGGCCAACGAACTCGACGGAGTTCTATGGAGCCACCGCGACAACACCAATAGGGTCGACCAAATCGACACCTTTCTCTCTTGCATACGGTGTTGAGGCTATGGCTCTCGCAGAAGTTAACGTTTCAAGCCTCCGACGCTCAAAAATGCCCCAGTACATCGAACTCAACAAGGAGATGCTGCTTGATGCCCTCGACGAAATTGAAGAACGACGGGACCAAGCTCTGCTACTGAATCCAAAATTATCAACATCGGATAGAGTTACTACAACAAAAGGTTCGAGCCGACCCTTGAACTTCGGTGACCTTGTCATGCACAAAGTGTTCGAGAACACTAAGGAGCTGAAACGCCGATGGCTTCGGCGTTAGGTGGGAAGGACCTTACAAAATCATCAAAGTTGTGAAACCAGGCGTCTACCGACTTCAAACGTCACGCGGAGAAGAAGTGCCTCGAGCATGGAACTCAATGCATCTATGACGCTTCTTCTCGTAGAGACATAAAAAAAAAAAAAAAAACATGAGTAGAAGCACCTCCGCGGTCACTTCTACTCGACCGAGTAAATGTGCTTCTAACGGCCACTTTCACTCGAGAAAATTGAACTATGAATGGCTTGATCCTCAACTGAGTTACGTAGGCAGCCTTAACCGGTCCAGCTGTAACAAAACCAAAGTCAAAATCTTGTTCTTTGTTTCGACTTCGATCGAGTAAATATACCGATTGTCGAACCCAACGCCTCCCGTATCTCCAGCAGGAGGTACGCGGACACTCACGTTCCATCTCCTAGCTTTGTCCTAATCAGACACTTAGCCTAAGGACCCAACGGTCGCGAGTCACCTATGCCCAAAGAGCACTGACCGACCAAACGGAGTAAATCTTTAACTTTTTCTCGACTAAACGCGTAACGGATTAGCTACCCAATTACTCGATTATCTTTGAGAAAACAGACAAAAGAACCTTCCACTCTTAGATTCAGTTTCTTTTTTCAAAGTAGCAAAACGCACCTAGACGTTATCTCAATCGAAACACGACAAGAGCTGAACAAAGTCCCTTAGCGGGTTGTGTCGTTATCTATTTGCAAAAGCCAAAGGTCAGGAATCTATTGTTTCTAGGCGAATATATCACGAGCCTCTAAAGATAACTGAAATTTACTTAGACAAGTTGCAAGTACATATAAGGAACACAACAACCCACAAATCTAAAGTCTGCATGAAAACAACGACTTAACGACAAAATGAAAATATGTCTAGTCATACAACAACAGGGTCTATCAAGACCACAAACACAAAAAGTAAAAAGAAAACACAACATAGGAAAAGCGTCAAGGCGCATAATCTTGACCGTCCTCCTCAGGCGTCCCAAGATCAGAAGGACCGACTGGGTCTTCAGTAGTGGCAGCAGTCGGGTCTTCCACCCGAGTAGGAACCGAGACAAGAGAGGCCACAGCAGGAGGCGGGGGAACATCTCTATTCCCGACTTCGTTGGTCGTCTCCTCCTCGACAGGCTGTGACGGTGACGTCTCCTCGACTCTATCGTCTTCCTCCTCTTCGTCTTCTCGTCCTTCAGAGGAAGAATTCGAGACAAGGATAGGATCCTCGATGCCCACGTTCTTGGTCTCTTCCTCTCGAACCGGAGTGTTGCCTGTCTCAAGGTTGTCCTTTCCGGGGACCTCCTCCAGGTTCTCGTTCTCTGGACGTTCATCAAGACCACCTCCCTCCGGGACCTCAACGTGCTCAGCAGGGACCGACGTGACATCAACCAATGGCTCCTCGGTAATTTTGAGTGAGGTAATGAGCTGAGAAGCCGTCTCTGGTCTGATCAAATTTACGTTCGATCCCTAAGGATCAAACGACGCTCTAAACCTGTCCTCGACGAAACGAGAAGGAAGAACCAGCGGAGAAAGAGTGAGGTCGCTATCAGACAGCGGACCTACACAAAATTTCGTAGCCTCCGCCTCATAGAGTTTCTCCTGCTCGGCAAAGACGTCGATCATTTCTTGTGGGATCTCCGTCCCACTTGCCTTTATCATCTCGAGGCACTTCTTCGTCCCCGAAGCTTGACCGTACAGGTTCTTCACTTTCCCAAAGGCGTCCAAGCGAGTAAAATGGTGGCGCCCGTGAAGCAAGCTATTGCCTTCGACCATAGCAGCTTCGACCCTTTCCCCCTCACGAGTAACCTCCAACCCCCGGGAGTCTCTCAAGCGTTGCCCCTCTCCGATCAATTTCTCAACTGCAGCGTCCCTTTCTTCGAGTAGCTCAGTCTTCTCCTTCTCAAGGGACGTAGCCGCTTGCTCCAAACGAGTGTTCTCTCGGGCAAGCTCTTTCTTGGCCACCGCGCTTACCCTCCAGCTCTTCGAACTTCACTCGAAGAATTTCTTTCTCCTTCGCAGTCTTCTCGTTAGCCTTCTTATGCTATGCCCTTACTCTCTCGATGGCCTTCAACCTTTCCTGAGCAAGCTTCTCTGAAGATCCCAACTGGATCATCGTGCGCGAGCAACAGCCGTACTTCTCAACAAGGAAGTTCATGCTCCCGTCACTCTGCAGAACGACAAACACGGACCACGTGAGATGGATGAACCCAATAAATCAAAGAAGGAGATAAAAGGTGAAAGGAAGCGCAGATACCCGCGCTCTCGAGGAAGCAATGTCAATGTATTCATTCTTGAAGTAACGGTCTTCCAATTGCGGCATCTCCTTCGTCCCACCACGAATTTGACGTGTCAGCTCCGCGCACCTAAGGGGATTAAGGATTAGGGGAGTTGTCTCGTCGTAGGAAAACTTCGGCGATCGGGGAATTGAACCTCCTTCTCTGCATTCAGAACCTTGGATCCAGATCTTTTCTCGGGAAGAGTGCAGGCGGACCTCTCGGGCTCACCACGGAACCTCCTTCTCGCGAGCTGGTTTTCCTCCTTTCCTCCGACAGGTTTCAGGAGTGCAGCTGGCCTCCCCAACAGCGTCGACTAGAATTAGCATCAGCGGCATTAGTCAGAGGTAGAAGGACGGGGCTCTGCCTCAACAGCCCTCTTAGTTCTCTTCTTCGGGTGACCATCTGGTGCCGCCCCGACTAAAATAGCCTTTTGCCCTTCTACTAGGCCCTCACCTCTATTGCCAGGGGAAGCTGCCCCGCCACGAGACCTTTTCCTCCTATCCTTCTTCTTTTTGGCCTTCGAACCCTCGGAAGTCGCATCGAGGGAAGCAGACTCTTTGGGAGGAACCTCGTTGGTCGCTCCCACCTTAATCTTTTTGCTTTTTTTCTTCTTCTTGGAACCTGAAGCAGAAGTCTCTGCTCTGCCTCCTTGATCGATTGCAATAGGGCCCTCCTCCCTGGAGGCTCCTTCTTTGGAGGCCCCTTCTCAGGAGGTTCCACCACCTTCAGAAGTGACGTCGACTCCGGAGTTAGACGGTCCCCGAGGATCGACTGTAGTCGATTTCTCCGTGAGCAGTTGCAACTTCCCTTTTAACAGGGCGCTTAGATCCGGAACTCCATCCATTTCTCTAGATTTGTCGAGAAGTTTCTGTTGTTTGCGAGTAAACAAAGGGAGGCGCGACTTACGGGGACCGAGAACGCAAGGAAGCCTCGACTCCCAATCAACTACAGAAGCAGAGAATCAACATGAAAATCGCAAAAGGAAACTCGAATAGGCCCTAAAAGCAATCAGCAGGCTTACCTCTAGCGATCTAACTGGCGGCGGCGTATCCTCTCCGTGAGATCCGGCCAACGAAGATGACTATGCGCCGCGATCACTTGAGCATTCTCAAAAAACTTCTCGGAGTAGGCGATCGTATTCGGATGACGAACTGCAAATACAAGGATAAGAAGAGTTAGGACTAATGACTAAAACGAAACTCCAACAGACGAGTCTCTACCGAGTTGCCGATTCCACAAAACGCGGTAGTCGTCCCCCGGCGGCACTTCGAAAGCATGCTCATCAGATTTCACAAAAAAATACGCGCGTTGGCAATCCTGCATTTTATTTGGATGACCGGTCAAGACGTTGTAATTCGAACGCATTTTCACCAAGAAGATCTCGTTTGGCTCCGCCTTCTTGAAAGTCAGCTCCTCGAAGACCCTCACGCTCATCGAGATGTCCATCTCAGCTGCCATTACCATTAACATGACGGCGATTCGCAGCGACCCGTTCAAAAGTTGAGAGATGGCAATGTCTCGGCGGAATGCATAAGACGTCACCAACCGAGGAATCGGGAACCATAGCTTCGTATGATCCCCGAAAAAGGACTCATACACGCACTGGTAGCCAACCGGAGGCGACCAGGGACGCTGCTCAGCAGACGGGATAATGTAAGTAACGCCAGCACCGCCGCTCGCCCTTAACAGATCCCTCACAGTATGGTGAGAAGCACAAGATCCAAACACGTTCTCCCACGACTGAGCCCGCGGGTCCCGTAGCAGTCCGGGTGGCAGCGGATCCAGCTCTTCGAAGATCCCACCAGGATGGTAAATAGTTGGACGACAGTCTATCTGGTCGAAACAAACTCTCATGCGAACCCGTCTCGAAGGCGTCGGGGACCGACCAGACTCATCAGTGTCGCCACGTTCGGAACCAGTCACAGTATCGCTTTGGTCTCCCCCTCTATTCTCACTTCCGCTCACATCACTGCTCCCGACTTCAACACGATCCTCGCCTTCATCACGAATCATCGTATGAGCATCAGCGACCAAAAGACGTTGAGATAGAGTCATGTTTTCCATGTCCCGAAGAGCATCGCGATGAATCAAGTCAAAATTGTCCAGTGGACTACCGGTCGCTGACGCATCTCTGGTCGGACTCGGAGAATATGCGATGTCCTTCCCTTTCTCTTCTCGCGACAATCGACTTCTCGTAGGCATGTTCCTTAATTTAGGGTACGACTACAACCGCCGAACGATA
This sequence comes from Brassica carinata, assembly GCA_016771965.1. Classification (NCBI taxonomy): domain Eukaryota; kingdom Viridiplantae; phylum Streptophyta; class Magnoliopsida; order Brassicales; family Brassicaceae; genus Brassica; species Brassica carinata. The sequence continues at coordinate 65,381,398 of CM028695.1, forward strand.
CCAACGAGTCTATACGAAGAAAAACCTATCTAGAGAGAGAAAGTAAAAGTAGAGAGAAGGGAGAAAAAATGGGATACCTGAATCTGCAGAGAAAAATGACGAAAGCAAAGGAGAGAAACCTATTTATAGCAAAAACGAAGGCACGTTTTCCGAGCATAATCAGTAGGTCTAAAAAGGCCTAAATGGGCCTCAAAAGGCCGCCTAAATGCCTAGAACCCTACTCGCGACGGTTCGGTTTCTCGGTTGAACCGGTTTTCAATCAAGTTGTCAGACCGGAATCAATTTCTGGTCTCGATTTAAACCGGCCCCCGGTTAACCAGCAAAACCGATCCCCGTCGTTTTATCCGAGTTGATCTATCACCCGAGTAAACTGTATCCCATCATAAAAGCAGATAGGCAAGTGAAAGCGGTGACAGCCAGGCCTGCGGCGTCGGAGACACTACAACATACGCGACTAAAAGCACATACCAACGACTAAACGGGAAGGGTTATCCCTTGTATTAGAGTCTGCTATCCGAATAAACATGACCCACAAATTTACTGAGACCGCCGCGTCGGTCACAAGTGAACTGGGGGGGGACTTATTGTAGGAGATGGATTACATCCCTCCACAAGGCCCATCGAATAACAGGCCCTAATCCAGCAAGTTAGATTAGTTTGGTCGGCTCGTATTCATGGCGTCAGCTCGACCTTAGAGTACTTTTTGCCGGTCGAGTAAGCCGACCATAAGTACCCAGCTTGGAGGGAACTTTGTCCAGGCCCGCATACTCGGCCTCTTGCATCAAGGCCCAAAGAGGTACGAAATTAGGGCATCGAGGACAGAAGACCTATAAAAGGGGGAGAGGAAGCAACAAGAGGAGGGACTTTTGGTGATTTTACATACTAAGCGGCTAGATCTAGGGTTTTAGGCGATCTCTTTGATCTTGTCGCTATCTCACTTTTCTGTCATTCTTGTAACCCTTCAGTTCAAATCTAATAAAACGTCTTTAGTCATCCCATTTCTGACTTCTTTCACTCTAGTCGACTGAATCCCGTTCAAACATATAATTTATATGATATTCGATAGTATTTGTGTTAGTGATGTTCATGTTGTTCCTAAAAAAAAGTTTTATAATCATGGATAAAAATAACAAAAATGAATTGCTTGCAACTAGAGCTGTTACATGCCATACTATTTGACCCAAAAACGGTGTTTATGCTGGTGTTGTTTGTTGGAATTATACAATAAAGAATCTAAGGATAAAGATTAGATTCTTGAGGTTTAGGAGAAATCTTCGTAGAAATCAAATGAGAAAATGGAACATCAAAGAGATTTATTGATTAAAGATAATTACAAAGATGATATGTAAAGTGAACTTTAGAATCTATAAATCTCTATAAAAAAGTGTTCTAGATTAGAATCAAGACGAGATCATCCTTTGATAAAGAGAGGTATCTCTTTATTTATACAAAGAATAAGCTAGGGCTTCATAGTAAAATGGGCCTATTGTCTAATGGGCCTTGTGGGAGGATGTAAATCCACCCCCAACAGTAAGTCCCCCCAAGTTCGTAGGGAGATGAAACCGATCTCTGCGAATTTTACGAATAGAGATTATTAGACAATTAACTAGACACATTCATACCTATGACGATTTAGGCGAGTTTACTTTGAACTTGTGCCTAGTAAAAGGCGAATTTGCTTTAAACTCGTGCTTAGCGAAAAACGAGTTTACTGAACTCATGCTGAGACAAAGGCGAGTTTACTGAGATTTCGTGCCTAGTAGAAGGAGAGTTTTCTGTAAACTCATGCCTAGTCAAAGTATAGTTTTTTTGTAAACTCATGTCTAACAATAAGCTAGTCAACCGCAAACTCGTGCCTAGTAAAAAAATACACGTTTACCAAACTATTGCCGACCCGAAGCCTCGTGTTGAGATCGTGTGTGCCGAGCAAGTTGTTGGCGTGTATATTCGTCAAGCACGTCTTGTGCCGAGATCATGGCATGATTTGCCGAGAAAAGTATCTCCTCGTGTCACCACTTTTGCTGACAAAGATATTCATTGGACTTCTGTCATCATTGGGCTTCTGTTTTTCTTTTATCTTTTTGGGCCCAAACTGACATGTCTAATCCAGGATCAAAGACATTACGGCTGTTTGACGACGAGATGCCGAGATGAGTTCTCATCCTTGAGAGAGATGCGAGCTAGTGGCTGACGAGATGGACTTCTTGCAAGATCAAACTCTGAGACGATTGCCGACGCGGAGCAGATGGCGAGATTCATATTGTTTGGTGAATTTGTCATCTTTGAGAAGAGACGCCGAGATCAACTCTTTGCCGCCGAGAACATCGCATGATTGTTGCTGTCTGAGAAGCCGAGCTTGACGACGGGATAAGAGAGGCGACTGTAATGAGATTCGAGCAGTGAAGAAGCTTCTGAAGCTGAGTGGAATCATAACAGCAGCAGTAACAAGCTGAAGCATGCCATGCGAGATGTTGCAGTCTCCATCTCTCAAAATTAGTTATGATGAAGAAGAAACACAGACCGTTTCTGCTGATGTTGGAGCTCAAGTTGGTAAGAGTAAGTCTTTCAAAAGCAGAGCTCAAATCGCCAACCAGCTGTCTTTGGTGGAGCTTGAGAGGAAGGTAAGGCCATGCCAACCTTAAAGCTTATTGTATCCAGATCGAACTGTGAGTGCTGAGCTTGCCTTGATGTTGAAGCTGCTGCAGCTTGGGGATCTCTGACTTAATGAGATTATGCAGAGAAACTCAGGATCGAGCCGTAGATAGCACTGGACGAGATCAAGCTCGTGAGTTCTGCCGAGATCAAGCTTGTGAGCTCCGTTGCAATCTTTTCAAGTGAATGGAAGAGATGACAAGGTCACTGCTCAATCCAAGCAAGATGTCATCGACTTCGAAATAACAAAGGTAACAGTACGATTTTTCTACATTGGTCTCTCCAAGACCAGGTCCTTGAAAGCGAGGATTAACAGCCCACATGCTCACTCCCCAAACTCTCCGTTAGCCAGACTCAAGACTGATTCGAAAAGACATGAGCTTGTTCTCATCTCGGAGCTAAGGGATGAACCATGGAGAGGAAAGCTGATAACTTTCTAGAGATCATGACTGAGCTTGAGCTTGTTCTTGGCCCTGTTCGTTTGATCCATCTGGGTGAAGATGCAAATCGATGTTCGTTTTGTGCATTATAATGCTACATCCACATGGATCATCCAAATTTGAATTTTTAAAAACTCATCTCAAATTGAGACGGCATCACGGATCACGGATCATCTAGTTCGATCCAAAGCGATAAATGACAAAAATGACCTTTTAAAATCAAAATATTATTTTCAAACCCTTAATTCTATTTTTTTGCATATATATTTTTCTGCTATAACAAAAATGCATTTTCATAAAAATGAAAAACACACTTTCATAAAATCGCAAAATCGTTTTCCTCAAAAAGCGATAAAGCAGCGTATTTCCATAAAACACATTTTCGGTCAAACCGGTAAAAGCGCACTTTCGGTTAAAACCGAAAACGCGATTTTCCGCCAAAACAAAAAATGTATTTTCCACCAAAACCGGAAAACGATTTTCCGCCAAACTCAAAACGCGATTTTCCGCCAAAACCGAAAAACACATTTTCCGCCAAAACCGAAAACGATTTTCCGCCAAAACCGAAAACGATTTTCCGCCAAAGCTGGAAAACATAATTTTCCATGAAACCGAAAAACACATTTTCCGTAAAACCGGAAAACACATTTTCCGTAAAACCGGAAAACACATTTTCCGCCAAAGCTGGAAAACACATTTTCCGCCAAAGCTGGAAAACACATTTTCCGTAAAATCGTAAAAGCGATTTTCCGCCAAAGCTGGAAAACACATTTTCCGCCAAAACCGAAAACGATTTTCCGCCAAAACAAAAAATGTATTTTCCACCAAAACCGGAAAAAATTTATTTTCCGTCGAAACCATAAAATGCTTTTACCGTAAAATCGCGAAAAACTTTTCCGTCGAGCACTTTTCCCACCAAAACCGGAAAACACATTTTCCGCCAAAACCGAAAACGATTTTCCGCCAAAACAAAAAATGTATTTTCCACCAAAACCGGAAAACGATTTTCCGCCAAAACAAAAAATGTATTTTCCACCAAAACCGGAAAACGATTTTCCGCCAAATCGCGAAAAACTTTTCCGTCGAGCACTTTTCCCACCAAAACCGGAAAACACATTTTCCGCCAAAACCGAAAACGATTTTCCGCCAAAACCGAAAACGATTTTCCGCCAAAACCACAAAATGCACTTTTTAGCCAAAACACATTTTCCTCAAAAGCGTAAAAGCGTATTTCCATAAAACACATTTTCGGTCAAACCGGTAAAAGCGCACTTTCGGTTAAAACCGGAAAACACATTTTCCATAAAACAAAAAATGTATTTTCCACCAAAACCGGAAAACACATTTTCCGCCAAACTCAAAACGCGATTTTCCGCCAAAACCGAAAACCGAATTTTCCGCCAAAACCGAAAACCGAATTTTCCGCCAAAACCGAAAACGCGATTTTCCGCCAAAGCTGGAAAACATAATTTTCCGCGAAAACCGAAAAACACATTTTCCGTAAAACCGGAAAACACATTTTCCGCCAAAGCTGGAAAACACATTTTCCGCCAAAGCTGGAAAACACATTTTCCGCCAAAGCTGGAAAACACATTTTCCGTAAAACCGGAAAACACATTTTCCGTAAAACCGGAAAACGATTTTCCGCCAAAACCGAAAACGATTTTCCGCCAAAACAAAAAATGTATTTTCCACCAAAACCGGAAAAAATTTATTTTCCGTCGAAACCATAAAATGCTTTTACCGTAAAATCGCGAAAAAACTTTTCCGTCGAGCACTTTTCCCACCAAAACCGGAAAACACATTTTCCGCCAAAACAAAAAATGTATTTTCCACCAAAACCGGAAAACGATTTTCCGCCAAAACCACAAAATGCACTTTTTAGCCAAAACACATTTTCCTCAAAACCGTAAAATGCTATTTTTGCGCGAAGCGTAAAAAATTATATTTTAATCATTTTATTAACAAGTCCACCTGGATGTAGATGGAAGTTAAAATATTAAAAGCAAACAAACATAGTTGCATTCAGATGATTCATCTGGATGCATGGACGAAATGAAGAAACGAACAACACCCAGATGGAGCATCTGGATAAGACATCTAGATAGACCATCTGGATGCATCTTCCAGACGTACAAACGAACAGGGCCCTTATCGAATTCTTCTTATCTCAGGGTTGTCTCTGTTCGTCAAGCTTGCAGCGAGATGACCTCGGATACGACACATTCAATTTCACCACCAGACCCGACCAAACACACGATGGCTTTGCTAGACCAGATATTCCTCTCTAGCGACAAATCTCAAGAAAGGCCAGAACTTGATGATGTCACGACGGTTATCCCGCGGGTAATATCATATGTGCAATCAGGAACAAAGAAAAGCCAACCCTGGTGAACTGGTTGTCGAGGAGAGAAGCTCGACGAAGCAGGACCTTGTTGGAGAGCTTGATGTCGGAAAAATCATGACCAACTGAACCGTCCTGAATGATTGCGCAGATCGATCCTTTGTCTTGGACACCTTATGACGAGCGCAAGATGGTTGTGGTAACGAGGAACAGAGCTCGACATTGACAGAGAGAGGCAGATATTTGATCTTTGGTCGCAATCTATCAGAATCCAAAGACAATCGTGCTCCTGTCCAATCTAGCTTGCTGTCAGCGACAATGGAATGGAACTCGACGGATGTGAGAAAGAAGCAACGGCGAGATAGACGTCATTTCATTCGCAAGAGTCGTAGCCGATAATAATTCCTCCTAAAGTCAGAAATAATTTTTTTTTATTCACATTCCTTTCATAGATTAAGCGTGTGTATATTATGCCATAATCATGAATAGAAATTTAATAATGAAATAAGATTTTGAAACTTATCTTTTTCAGAGATGATTTTCAAGTACTCGGCCCAAACTGGCGACCATGTGCTCGATGAAAGTCCCACCCGAAAAGAAACAAATGAGAAAGCTTCATCCTTTATCTTGAAACCACCGTAGTCTAATTAGATCTTCAGGTTTCGGACGGAGCTTGAGATGAAGTTAGATCTAGGATTCTCCCAAGTTCAAAATGCTTTGAAAATAGTTCTCCTTGGACCCCCCTCCTTCTAGCGTCAACTGTTTGACCCAAAAACGGTGTTTATGCTGGTGTTTAGGCATGGGCATTTCGGTATCGGTTCGGTTCGGATAGTAAATGTAGGAACAGGAAAATATCAGGAAAAAGTTCGGTTCTCATTTGGATCCGGTTCGGTTCGGATAGTTTGGGTTCGGTTCGGTTCGGATAGTAAATGTAGGAACAGGAAAATATCAGGAAAAAGTTCGGTTCTCATTTGGATCCGGTTCGGTTCGGATAGTTTGGGTTCGGTTCGGTTCGGATAGTTTGGGTTCGGTTCGGTTCGGATAGTTTGGGTTCGGTTCGGTTCGGATAGTAAATGTAGGAACAGGAAAATATCAGGAAAAAGTTCGGTTCTCATTTGGATCCGGTTCGGTTCGGATAGTTTGGGTTCGGTTCGGTTCGGATAGTAAATGTAGGAACAGGAAAATATCAGGAAAAAGTTCGGTTCTCATTTGGATCCGGTTCGGTTCGGATAGTTTGGGTTCGGTTCGGTTCGGATAGTTTGGGTTCGGTTCGGTTCGGTTCGGATAGTAAATGTAGGAACAGGAAAATATCAGGAAAAAGTTCGGTTCTCATTTGGATCCGGTTCGGTTCGGATAGTTCGGGTAGTTTGGATACTTTATAATAATTTAGTTATCCTCAACTATTTTCAGATACTTTTAATAAAATTTTGAATATTTTGGATTACTTTGGATATTTGGATAAAACTATCCGGATACTTTCGGTAGTTTGGATAATTTGGATAAAATATCGGTTATTTAGGGTAAAATATCAAATAATTAAGATGATTTACATAAAATTTTGAATATTTTGGATTACTTTGGATATTTCGGATAAAACTATCCGGATACTTTCGGTAGTTTGGATAATTTGGATAAAATATCGGTTATTTAGGGTAAAATATCAAATAATTAAGATGATTTACATAAAATTTTGAATATTTTGGATTACTTTGGATATTTGGATAAAACTATCCGGATACTTTCGGTAGTTTGGATAATTTGGATAAAATATCGGTTATTTAGGGTAAAATATCAAATAATTAAGATGATTTACATAAAATTTTGAATATTTTGGATTACTTTGGATATTTCGGATAAAACTATCCGGATACTTTCGGTAGTTTGGATAATTTGGATAAAATATCGGTTATTTAGGGTAAAATATCAAATAATTAAGATGATTTACATAAAAATTTTGAATATTTTGGATTACTTTGGATATTTCGGATAAAACTATCCGGATACTTTCGGTAGTTTGGATAATTTGGATAAAATATCGGTTATTTAGGGTAAAATATCAAATAATTAAGATGATTTACATAAAATTTTGAATATTTTGGATTACTTTGGATATTTCGGATAAAACTATCCGGATACTTTCGGTAGTTTGGATAATTTGGATAAAATATCGGTTATTTAGGGTAAAATATCAAATAATTAAGATGATTTACATAAAAATTTTGAATATTTTGGATTACTTTGGATATTTGGATAAAACTATCCGGATACTTTCGGTAGTTTGGATAATTTGGATAAAATATCGGTTATTTAGGGTAAAATATCAAATAATTAAGATGATTTACATAAAAATTTTGAATATTTTGGATTACTTTGGATATTTCGGATAAAACTATCCGGATACTTTCGGGTAGTTTGGATACTTTATAATAATTTAGTTATCCTCAACTATTTTCAGATACTTTTAATAAAATTTTAAATTTAAAATATATATTTAATGATGTTATATGTATATATAATTAATATTTTTATATATTCGGGTACCCGTTCAGTTCTCGGTTCCGGTTCGGTTCGGTTATTTCAGATATAAAAATATAGGAACCGTTCGGGTATTTGAGGGTCTTGGTCCGGTTCCGGTTTCGGGTATTTCGGTTCGGTTCCGGTTCGGTTCTTTGGTTCCGGTTATTTTGCTCAGGCCTAGTTGGAATCATACAATAAAGAATCTAAGGATAAAGATTAGATTCTTGAGGTTTATGAAAAATCTTCATAGAAATCAAATGAGAAAATGGAACATCAAAGAGATTTATTGATTAAAGATCATTACAAAGATGATATGTAAAGTGAACTTTAGAATCCATAAATCTCTACAAAAAAGTGTTCTAGATTAGAATCAAGAAGTGATCATCATTTGATAAAGAGAGGTATCTCTTTATTTATACAAAGATGAAAGAATAAGCTAGGGCTTCATAATAAAATGAGCCTAATTTATTGTCTAATGGGCCTTGAGAGAGGATGTAAATCCACCCCCAACACATACGGTGTGCATAAATACTGGAAACTGAATGATGCAACTCGAAAGGACTATTTTCCTTTGCCTTATTTTGATCAGATGCACTATTGTTTTCGAGATGGTTATTCATGTTTCTTCTTGATTTCCATACATCCAGACGTCCCGAAGAAGATGACATTCACTTTCTTATGACATATTTTTCTTTTCACATAATGTTATTTGACTTGTGCAATGCCTCAACGACTTTCTAGTGCTGCTGCCCATTTTAATGACCTCATTTAAGACATAATGGAGGATTTCATAAACAATTTTCTGTAGTAAAAAACTTCTTTTTTTGTTTGTTTGTCAAACTTGTACATGGTCTTGCAGTGCGGTGAGGAGGAACATATTGTGTTAAACTGGGAAAGTGCCACTTTATGTAAGAGATGAGATTGTGTTAAGACATCGGATTTTGGGGCAAGTAATCCTCGTGGACAAAGCAGAAATCAAGGTTATGATGAAACATACAATTGTCGATTTCAGTTAAAGGAATTCAAAAAATTTCTGGATCATGTTAGGTTTTACAGGAGGTTATCAAGGAATTTTCTAAAATAGTGCTAAAAAAAGTAAGGCCTCTTACTCAGCTGATGTTTTTTTTTCTCTCTATTTTACATGGCTTTGCCGTGGGTTACTGTTGTTTATACTATTTCTGCTTGAATAGGAAACCGAGGAAGAAAGGCTGAGGCAGGATTTTGAGATTGGGGGACAAATCTTGTTTGCTAAAGAGAAAACAGAAACCTCAGATTCAAATGTCATTACTCCTAGGACCCCGTTTATGGCTGTATAGCTCTTCAGTATTACGTACAATATATCTAGGTTAAATCATAACCCTGGTTGGGGATTTGTTAAGTAAGGTCTTATTGATTGCACTTCTTTTTCCTAGGAGTGGGCGTTCGAGTACCCGTTCGGGTTCGGTTCGAATCTATTCGGGTTTCGGGTTTTCGGGATCAAATATTTCAGCCCCATTCGGATATTTCTAAATTTCGGTTTGGGTTTGGTTCGGATGTTGTGGATGTTTTTTATATACATCAAATCTAAAATATTAATATATTTAGGTAGATAAATCTATGTCGGATACATTCGGGTACCCGAAATACTTCAGTTTGGATCGGATTCGGTTTTAGTTCTTTAGATACCAAAATCTTGAACCCATTCGGATATTTATTTAATTTCGGTTCAGATTCGGTACTACTTTTTCAGATCGGGTTCGATTCTTCGGATTCAGATTTTTTGCCCAGCCCTACTTTTTCCAGTAGCATTGTCCCCTTTGCTTATGGTTTTCAAGTTGATTTGCGTCCTATAAGTTTACATGGATTATTATTTTGAAGGTAATTCTTTCTGATTATCAAATTTGTCGGGCGAAGGAGAACACAAGATAATGTCATACATTCTTCTCCAACGTAATATTCCTGGCTTTGATCTGAATACACGGCTTTGTGGCGCTGTTGCTGTTGATTAGTCATGGGCGTAATTAACCAAAACCGAAAACTGAACCTCTAATCGAACCGAAAAACTGGTGTCGGATCGGTAACGGTTTTCAGAAAAAAACCTATTGGTTTTTATATTACCAATCGTTCGGAGGTCGGGCCGGTTCGGTTTTAAACCGTTATCCGAATCAAAAACCGGACATAACCGACTTTAATGCAAAGCACATAGGCATATGTCGACTCCTCGGTTTTATATCGTCTTTTCCTCGATTACATCTCATCGTTTCCTCTTCTCTTCGGCTTGAACCCTAGTTCCCACAAAAGCTTCCTCGATCAAACCAAGAAATCAAAGCAAAATGGTCACTATAAATAAACATGATTCTCTCCATTCGCCTCCATCAAAATTTTCCAGCAATCAATCACAGGTTCATCTTCTTTCTATCTTCTTCTTGTTTCGAATCCGATCGATTGCATGTCGATATTTTTTTATGGTTTTAATATGTTAAATCTTTGTATAGAATTGGTTACAGTTTGAATTTGAAATTGAAATTGATTAAATTGATTTATTCATATTGATTTCATTGAAATTGGTTAAATTGTTCTTTCAAAAAAAAGAAACCCATCATCTATTGATCGAGAAACCCATAACGATGATGAGAGTAACCTTCAAACTCCGGATAGCAACAGAGGCAAAAGGAAAGAATGTGGCGAGAGTTCTGAACGATCTAAAGTGACTTCTCAACCATCTAAAGTGAAGCGGCTCCTCCCAACAAGATCAGAAGTGTGGGATCATTATACAAGAACTAAGGAGGACAGAGACAGGTGTTTATGCAACTATTGCCAGAAGGAATACCCGTGTCTCACCACATCAGGGACCACAAACCTGAAGAAGCATCTTGAAATTTGCAAAAACCATCAAGTGTGGTTAGCTAGCAAAAAAGAGAAACAAAAAGGTATCGCTGAGGATGGAAAGCTCAAGACGTGTAAACTTACTGAAACTGTGTTTCGAGAAGCAACAAATGAGATGATTCTGTTGGGACAATTGCCTTTACCGTTTGTTGATAGTGTGGCATGGAAGCATTTCTGTAAAAAGGTATGTTTTATTTGAGTGTTTGCCTTTATCATTTGTTGCTTTTACAATATTTGTCTGACGATTTATGTCTCTTTCTTATATCTTTGTAGGCAATGCTAAGGGTACACTCCTCATTCAAGAAGGACTTTAACTAAAGACATCGTAAAGATGTACGTGGAGAAGAAAGAGGCATTGAAAAGATGGTTCTTATGCAGTAAGCAACGTGTGTCCATCACTACAGATATTTGGGTTTCACAAACAACAGGTTTATGACTGATTATTTCTATTTCTTATTGATTAATAAGTACAACTTACTCACATTTTTAAATTTATCTTTGTAGGTGCTAGTTACATGGTCATCACGGTGCATTACATTGATGCTTTATGGCGCTTGAAGAAACTGATCATAGGATTCAAACACATCACGGATCACAAAGGTCAGACCATTGCAACTGTTTTGCTAGACTGCTTGGTTGAATGGGGAATTCGTAAGGTTTTTTGCATAACCGTTGACAATGCTACTGCTAAAAGTTCAGCGTTAAGGAAGTTTCACACTGCATTTGAATTAGTATCTGATCAGTCTCTTGTCTTAGATGGTGAGTTCTTTCACATGAGATGTAGTGCTCATATCATAAACTTAATTGTGAGGGACGGAATGGCAGAAATAGATCAGACTGTGGCTGCTATCCGTAATGGTATCTCGTATGTTAGATCACATACAAATAGGTTGAGCTCTTTTGAGCTGAAGGTTGACTCGGGTAAGATCACAAGAGGAAGCTTGCCTCTGGATGTCAAGACAAGGTGGAATTCAACGTATCTGATGTTGTCAACAGCTCTGAAATTCAAGGTGGCATTCGACAAGATGGAGGCAGAAGACAGGTTGTACAACGACTACTTCAGTGAGTTGGAGAACGGTTCTAAAAGGGTTGGTCCTCCTCAGCATAAGGATTGGGATGCAGTTGAGAAATTGTGTCGGTTTCTTCTCATATTTTACAACTCAACACGGGTGGTCTCAGTTTCAACTTCTCTTAATGCGCATACGTGTTATGGTGAGATAGTAACTATTGCTGCAAATCTGATGGACCTCTCATCGCGAACTATGATCCTGAGTTGAGTTCGAAGGCAACAAAAATGTTCAAAAAGCTTGACAAGTATTGGGATGGGCTCAAGAATATGAACAAGATGTTGTTGGTTGCCACTGTCTTTGATCCCACCAAGAAGTTGGAGCTTGCGAAGATGCGCTTTGAGGAATTGTATGGGCTAGACACTGTCGAGTACAAGGAGGTGTACGAGTCTTTGATAAGTGTCTTGAGAAGTTTGTTCAAAGAGTACAGTGCAAGACATGGGAATGGTTTTGATCCGGATGACCAATCATCTCAGCCTACCACCAAATCTCAGTCTTCTAGGGAGCAGCCTTGCAACATGGAGCTAGTGGATGATTGTGCTGGTTATAAGAGAATTGATGTGAGGTACAAGAAGAAGTTCAACGAGATTGGGGTTAGAGAGAAAAGGGATGAATTGGAGACTTACCTCAGAGAAAGTGTGGAAAACCCAGAGTTGATGATTGGTATGGAATTTGATGTGCTGTCTTGGTGGAGGACGAACTCAAGCAGATTTCTAGTGTTGTCTGAGATTGCCAGGGATGTTTTAGCAATGCAAGTATCATCAGTTGCTTCAGAGAGTGCTTTTAGCACTAGTGGTAGGATTCTCGAACCACATAGGAGCTGTCTCACTCATTTTATGGTTGAGGTTTTAATGTCTTCAGAGCAGTGGATGAAACAAGATCTTGAGATAGAGACACGACCGCCTACAAATGCACAAGTTCTTGTTGATCTTGAAGAGGATGACAAGCTTGAAAGAGGTAAGAATCTTAGTTCTTAGTTCTATATATTTTTTTAATGTCTTACAATAAAAATGTACAGTTTAAACATTGTTTGTAACTTTAATTTTGCAGAGAATGAAGATGCAGCAGTCGTGGAGTAAGAGATTAAGAGACTTGATCAAGAAAGACTTTCATTTGCACTTGTTTTTTAGTACTTTATTATGCATTTGTTTTCGGGATCCTTTGTTTTCTTATGTTATGGTGTGTTCACAACTTTGAGTATGTTTGAATTTGGTTGTTTTCGGGATACTTTGTTTTCTTATGTTCTGGTGTGTTCACTTGTTTTCACTTTCGGATTCTTAAGTTATATTGTAGTACTTTCAGGGTTTTTTTTTTTTAATTTCAGTTACTTTGGTTACAATTAACCGAACTCGAACCGAATCCATTTGTACTTGCAGGTTTTTTTTTTGAATTTCGGTTACTTTGGTTACAATTAACCGAACTCGAACCAAATCCATTTGTACTTGCAGGTTTTTTTTTTTGAATTTCGGTTACTTTGGTTACAATTAACCGAACTCGAACCGAATCCATTTATACTTCGGATTTACATAGATCTTGCAATGTTCCTCCGATCCGAACCGATACCGACGAGTTCCGAACCGATACCGTACCGAAAAATCAAATATACCGTATGGTGTTTCAATCCCCACATCCGAAAAACCGATAACTCGTTTCACCCGACCCGAACCCGAATGGTACACCGAACGCCCATGACTAGTTTTTATATATTGGGGCTAGTCCAAATATCCAAATCCTTTTAATGGTAAAAGGTAGAAGTAGAACTCGCCTTTGGCGAGTTTTTGAGTGAAGAACCGTGCTCCTTATCAGGCATTAACTAGCTCCACTTATGATTAATGCGTTTGTATCATTTCTTCTGTTATGTCCAAACTGCATATAAGTTATGGTTAATGGTGTGCTATTGTTGGTATCCTTGCTTGAAAACTTGTTCAAACATGATTCTTACAGATTTAGTAGTGTACTGAAATTCTTATTAGTTTTTTTTTTTCTATCTGAAAAAGTTCTTGCTAAGTTTTTTTTTTTTTTTGGCATCTCATTTTATTAAAAACCCATGAAGAGCTATAAGAAAACACATATACACAAAGAGGCATAAGGAAAAGCCCAAACTTTAAAAACCCAAAAGGAGAAAAAGACAAAGTCCAAGCTAGATCATGTCCACGTGTAGGGCTGCTATGAAAGTAAAGACACACGGCATAGAAGACCTTCTCCTTCCTCCACCGGCCTGAAACCCGGCGCTATGATTTTCTGATACCGGAAATCGACAGGGACCAAGGCAAATTGGATAACCAATTCTAGAACGGTTGAGCCATACCGAACCATCGACTCAAAGCTTGAATCCACTTGTATCACGAACATGATAACTTCAGAGATAGCTTAAATCCATCTAATTCAGCCCAGATCATCTTTAAAGATAAAAATAAGCATGAAGATGAAGAACCCGTAAAACGGGAATAGGATAAAGCTATCTAATTGATAAACGTAACACAACTGAATAAATAAAAAAAAAACAGAGAATCGAGGTCAAACCAAAAGAAAAAAAGAAATAAACAAACAAAACCGAATATAAATCCGGTAAGAACTAGACTAAATCATCAGAGAGCCACAATGATTTGCTAGTGATAGTGCCGGCAAACATGGTGCTAAACAAGCCACCAGTTTCCAGAGTCGAAGCCCGACAACCGGGAGTCATAAGCCGATGAGAATCCGGTGAATCGATGAAGAAACTCATCAACTGTCCCATTGATTCCTTCCGGCAAAAGACGAAGAACACTCCCTCTGAAATCCATATCTTCCTTCTGAATGATTTTTTATGGATAAAGAGGAAAAGAGAGAATTTCCTCTCTCTAGAGAGAAGAGAGAGTCCATCATACCTTTTTGCACTATACTCTACAAATTGTTCTTGCTAAGTTAGAACGTCTAGGAATGACTTTTAGATTATATTATGATGGTTGACAAAAAAAAAAAGATTATATTATGATAAGACCCTGTAATAAAATACGTGAAAGTTGCAAGCAAATAATTTAAAAATCTGAGCCGAGTTTATTCACTGGTCAACTCGCACCAGCCCCTTTGCTTCATTAGGACATTTTGCCTTTGTAACATTTATTACCACGTCTTTTTCACGCCATCGTCTTTTCTTTTGCTCAAGCCAAATTAGGAGTTTGGAGCAGGCTGAGACTTGAGGGTCTAAGAACATGTTTATTGGTAAAACCCTTAAGTGGTTCTTTAAGTGGTTTTTAAGTGGACCTTAGTGAATTTTTAACTATTAAAATTAAGATAAGAGACTTTGTTAAAAGACACTTAATAATATTGGTTTATTGGTAGTTTCTTAATAAAAGTTCTTTAACAATAAAAATAATTGCACAAATTCTCAAATGTTTGATTCAAAAGTTTCATCAATTGAACCATCCAAATTGTGATGAGAAGAGGAAGCCATGCAAGATTTGTTTTAGATTCTTGTTTATAAAATATATAAATTGTGTCAGATATGGAAACAGAAGGGAGAGAACATGAGATGAAAGATAGAGAGGATGGAGAGAAAACGTGAGATGAAAGATATAGAGGATGAGTGTGTTTGTGATTTATCCTTGTGAAGTATATAACAAGTGACACATATAAAGATGAGTGTGTTTCAGATATATAACAACAACAACAAATACATACAGACACAAGACTACAACACCTGACCTCTATCTCCTGAATACAAGACAGACTCAGGACTACAAGACTACAACAATATCAAGACTACAAGACAACAACAACAGCTCTCGTGACCTCTCCAACAGCAGCACAATGGTGAATACAAGACAGACACAAGACTACAACACTCTCTCACCTGATCGAAACACACACCTTTCACAAAGCTCCACTCTCGTGACCTCTCCAACCGCAGCACAATGGTCCACTCTCTGATGAATACAATACTTGCATTGCAAGATCAGAAACAGTATGTCATGAACAAGATCAATTTATACAAACTTTGAACCTTTTTAAACAAACTTTGAACATTTTATACAAACTTTGAAACAAAGTACATTTTAAACAAACATTTTGGCATAACAGGAACAAGATCGACCCGGAACAAAAAGCTAAACAAAAAGTTTCATCCATTCTTGATCGAACATGATGTTACACAAAGACAAAACAGCACAAACAAGCAGCTCTTACCTCGCCTCTCGTTGTACACGGTCCTATACAGTGAGTAAAACTGCAGTTTCTTGAGAATAAGAATCATTGAACATCACATAAGCAGTGCACGCTTGCTCACCAGACCTTATAACAACAACACAACAGATATTCATCATTCTGATTTCTCAATCAAGAAACCAAAAAAAAAAATTGAAATTTCAATTCTGGATTGAAAATTTTGCATCAGGAACATCAAATCGTTGATTCGCACATCGTATTACTATAGATCTAGAGAATCTGAGCTTACGTTGTTTGACCAAAGAGAAGCTTGAAACAGAGAGGAGATGATAGTGGAGAAGACGATGGAGGAGATATTGAATCGCCTTTCGCAGGAGAGAAAGAAAAAAAAGAAAAAAAGAATTCACGGTCGAGACGACACCGTTCCTCTCCCCCAGTAGTAATGCGACACGTGGCGGCTAAGACCCGTGTCTTCGCGCTCCAAATTAAGGGACGTCTCCTGCTTTAATCACATTTTTTCTTTTATTTTAATTCCTATTTATGCTAACAACCCCTCTTAAAAAACACCAATAAACCTGCTCTAAAAAAAAATATTTTAAGAAAGAAATATAAAAGTGAGGCAAAATTCTCAAATAAATAAACTTGAAAATTATTTTTTAACTTCTAAAATCATTAGAACATAATACACTCTATCAATTTTATATACGTCTACTTCTTTTTATAAACTAAATTTAATTATAAAGTTAGCTTCTAATAAATATCAATTTATTTTTATTTAAGAAATATTATTCATTCTCAGACACTAGTATTTATGACATCCTTTATATATTGTGACAGCCTTTAAAAATTCTTTATACTGTAAATTATTCAAAGAAGGCAACAAAAATATTTTTGTCTTACCAAAAAAAAAAAAAGCTTTTGCCTGCCTATGTATAATTCTAAACCAATTTATAATGCATTTTCCTAACTAAAAACAATTTATTTTATTTTTATTTATTTTTAATGTATTATTCATTGAATAATAAAAAAAAAATCTTGGAGAGGATGTCCAAACATTAACCACCAAAAAGGTCCGAATAAAAAGCAGCAACTTTATAATAAAAAACATCGATATTGTGTTTTTCCACGTAACATGCATGAGATTCTGATCATTGGGGTTGACGAATAAATAAAACTGTAAACAAATACTACTAGAAACTAAAGCGCGTGGAACCCACTTTCCCCTCCCTGTATTTCGCTTTTTCCCAACTGGCGAAAGCCAAACAGCTTCACTTCCCATTAACTCTCTCTCTCTCCTCCCAAACCCTACCTCACTCCTCCGATGCCGTTAAACGACGGCGACCGGAGTTTACCGGAGCTCATCTCCTCTCTCATCGACCTCATCCCCAACCTTCTCAGCTTCAAGTCCAAATGGTCCTCGATCCGCGCCAAGCTCTCCGATCTCGACACTCACCTCGCCGACATCTCCGACTTCGCCGCCTCCTCCACCAACCAGCTATCTCTAGACCTCCTCTTCTCCGTCCGTGAGACGCTACTCGACGCCGTCTCCGTCGCCTCCAGGTGCGAGGGACGAGATTTATCACACGGAAAGCTCAAGACGCAGAGCGAGGTCGACTCCGTCGCGTCTCGCCTCGATCGCCACGCGAGAGACGCCGACGTTCTGATCAAGAGCGGTCTCCTCCTTCTTCTCCAGGACGACGACGACTCCTCGAAGAAGCTTACCGTTTCGTCGAAGAAGGAAAGTGTGAGATCAGAGGCGAGGAGTCTCGTTATACGGTTGCAGATCGGTGCAACCGAGTCGAAGAACTCGGCGATGGACTCGCTGCTCGAGCTTTTCGTCCAGGGAGATGACAAGAGCGTGATGATCGCCGTGGCGCAAGGAGTCGTTCCCGTTTTGGTTCGGTTGCTGGACTCGAGTTTAAAGGAGAAGAGCGTGGCCGCGATCTCGAGAATCTCGACGGTTGAGAGCAGCAGACACGTGTTGACAGCTGAGGGGCTGTCTTTACTCAACCACCTCCTCCGCGTGCTCGAATCGGGAAGCGCGTTCGCTCGAGAGAAGGCTTGTGTTGCTTTGCAAGCTATGAGTTTCTCCAAGGAGAACGCTAGAGCGATTGGCTGCAGAGGAGGGATCTCGTCCCTCCTCGAAATCTGCGGAACCGGGACTCCCGGGTCGCAGGCCTTCGCGGCGGGCGTGCTGAGGAACTTGGCTTTGTTCGCGGAGAGTAGAGAGAATTTCGTGGAGGAGAATGCGGTTTTGAGTCTTGTCACTCTCGGTTGTTCCGGTACGCCTCTCGCTCGAGAGAATGCGATAGGGTGTTTGGGTAATTTAACGTCTGGCGGGGAGGATGAGGAGGAGATGGTGGTGCTTGTTGTTAGAGAAGGAGGGATTAAGATGTTAAAGAGCTTCTGGGATTCGGATTGTAATGCCAAGTCTCTTGAGGTGGGAGTTTTGCTTCTCAAGAATATGGCTTCGTGTCCTGTTGTGAGAGAAGTTGTTGTCTCGGAAGGGTTTATCTCTCGTTTGGTGCCAGTTTTGAGCTGTGGGGTTCTCGGTGTGAGAATCGCGGCCGCGGAAGCGGTTTCATCCTTAAGTTTCAGCTCGAAAAGCAGGAAAGAGATCGGCGAAAGCGGCGGGTGCATTAGTCAGTTGATTGATATGTTAGATGGTAAGGCTGTTGAAGAGAAAGAAGCAGCTTCGAAAGCTTTGTCGACGTTATTGGTGTGCGCAAGCAACAGGAAGATTTTCAAGAAGAGTGACAAAGGGATACTAAGTCTTGTTCAGCTTTTGGACCCGAAGGTTAAGAAGTTCGATAAGAGATATACATTATCTGCGTTGGAACTGCTTGTGACTTGTAAGAAGTGTAGGAAACGAGTGGTTGCTGCTGGGGCTTGCTTGCATTTGCAGAAGCTTGTGGAAATGGATGTTGAAGGAGCTAAGAAATTAGCAGAGAATCTCGCACGGAGTAAGATTTGGGGCGTCTTTGCAAGGCCGTAAGAGACTGCGGATTAACATTTGTATGTAAGAAAGAAACATGGGCGATTCTTGTCTTTTTTCGATTTTTTCTCTATATGTTTTGTTTGATGATTTTGGTTGTTCATAAGGTTTGGTTTGATTGGAGTAGGGAGAGTTTAATTGCTGATTAGCTCTGTTGACTAATAATAATAATATCTTTGTAGACTTTGATCCTTTCAACTTTCTTTCTTGTCCTCTAAAACTTCAAGAACCTTTATTTATCTAAATCTAGGAACTGTGTAATGACTCTTCAGTGTCTGACCTGAAACTCTGTGTGTTGCATATCTGAGTTGGATTCTGGTGGTATGTCCTGTCTGAACATCAATCAAACAATGTTGGTCGGAAAGCACATGGCATTTGTTTTGTTTATACCTTTTGGCCAATTCTCAACTTGATTGTTTGTGGTCCCGTATGATTGTTACGGCCGTTAAGTTCTTTGGCACAATCCAATTATTCTAATCACCAATGATGTAAAAGACGTTGTCTTTCTTACATTTATGGTGTTACATTTCCCGTAAAAAAAGTGTTATTAGATCAAATCATAAAGAGATAGAGAAACCGTGGTTACTGTTACCATTATGCTAAATGAAAACTGGTGAACCAAAGTGATGTGCATCGAATTGTCAGGAGTGTAACCACAGTCTGTGAAACTTCCATTGCTCGAGGTTTCAGCTTGTGATTTGTCAGGAGTGTCTCTGAAAGTATTAGGCAAGTCTTGTTCAATCTCAAGACATTGAAGCTACATATCTCGTCGATCAACCATAATGATGATGATGAGTTTGCCATAGCAATTGCCGAAAGCATTCCCCAAGTTCGCCACTTCTAGCTTTTAAGTAACAGACTAGCCAACACGGGTTTAAAGGCCATTCTTGAAGCTGGTCCTCAGCTCGACTTACGCAAGTATTCTAACATTTACATTGTTGGGGATCTTGGGAACCGATGTGTATCAGAGTTTTGAGACTCTCCGATGATAAATTGATAAGTCAGTCCAGCTTAGTTTTGGTGAACATTGATATGAACTTAATTGTGACTTCTTCAGCAATGCGTGGACATGTTGTTTCTTTGGTCCGGACTCGGTATGTTTTGCCATTAAACCAAATGAAAAAGCTTTCGGTTAAGAGTTCCTTATTCTTTCGTGTAATTTAAGACTTGGATCTCCTTTAATAATAGTAAAGGCTGTTTATAAAATCCGAAGGTTAAAGGTTAGATCTTGATTAACATATTTAAACACAATTTTTATTAGAATCTTTTCAAACTCTTCCAAGTCAAATAAATTGTAAGAATCTATCAAATTTGAATAACACAAAAAAATTTAAATGTTATATTCAAATCTATTGCTACATATTTAAAATTTTAATTGAATAACAATAGATTTTTTTTTCTTTTGACGAACAGATTTTAAATTCTTTTACTGAAAGGATTGTTAATACAAAAACCAATAACATTATATATTTTTTAAAAATTAATAGAAATAATTTACTTACAATAATTAATAACAGTAAATTTAAACAAAATAATTAAAATCAGCACTTGAATAACACTAAATTATATTCTCTCATACCTGAAAATAAGATTTTTTAAAGTTTTTTTGGTTCTATATAAAGATAAATTTTATATATTTTCAAAGTATTTATATATATTAAGAAACATTAATTAAAATTTCTTTAGTAAATTAAATATTATTGATTGATTTGTATTTAAAAGTATGGTAAAAAAAAAAAATTATAAAAATATTCATTGTATTTTTTTTGTTCAACTATTCATTGTACTTTTAATATGCCCGAAACTCTAAAAAAAATCAGGAATATGAAGAAGTAAAATAAAAAAAAAGTTAACTTTAAAATCTTACTAATATGCCCGAAAAAGTGTCTGTTCCTGCAAGAAAAGAAAAGAAGCTTCTTTTAACTCAACATCTTATCTCTTTTTCTTTCTCTCTCTTTTGGGGATTATTTTTTTCAATCGGATCGCGAAGATGATAGATATCAGTCGAGTCCAGAAAGAGCTCCAAGATTGCGAGAAAGACAGAGACTCCTCGGGCATCCGGGTCTGCCCGAAATCCGATAACCTTACCCGACTCACCGGAACCATCCCGGGTCCAATCGGAACTCCTTACGAAGGCGGAACCTTTCAGATCGATATCACCATTCCAGGTCTCTCTTTTCCTGCTTTTTTTTTTCGATTAGTGATGCTAAAGTTTGGGGCTTTACTTGGTTTGGTTTTGCTTCGAACTGAGTTAGGGTTTTGTTGAATTTTTTTCATATATGGAATGTGAAATTCTTCTCGATTGGCTACTTTACTATCTAGGGTTTATGGGTGCATGATTGGTATTGTGTTATTTCATGATTAAAAAGTTTATTGTTTTTGTTAAAATTGCAGAAGGGTATCCCTTTGAGCCTCCAAAGATGCAATTTTCAACCAAAGTTTGGTAAGCAGATTCACTCTCATTCATTCTTATGTCAATCACTTCAAAGTCTCTATCTTTAGTTTTCTGATTATGGAGATTGATATAACTCTTTAGTCTTGGTTTTGGGGTAAATGTTTTGGCTCTATCATTTACATTTTCCTTGGGGGTGTTGGTTTGATAATCTCTTATCTTTTGTCAGAAGCTTTCAATCTTTGGTAACGTTCTCTTTTGACCTTATATAATATCAACTCTCTGTTGAGTTGTAACAGTATCTGGGCAGTGCATTGTGTGCTAATTAATAATTTATTTTTGTTGATTTTATTATCTTAACCAAACCCAAAAAGGCACCCGAACATAAGTAGCCAAAGCGGGGCAATATGCTTGGATGTCTTGAAAGACCAGTGGAGTCCAGCTCTTACTTTGAAGACAGCTCTTGTTTCAGTCCAGGCATTACTCTCTGCACCAGAGCCTAAAGACCCTCAAGATGCTGTTGTTGCTGAACAGGTTTTGCCTTAGTCATCATCATCGGCTATATGTTCGTTTTTTAATTAGTTACACTTTTAAAAGCAGTTCTGTTTTTCTCTGTTGTTTTACAGTACATGAAGAACTATCAAGTGTTTGTATCAACAGCTCGTTACTGGACCCAAACATTCGCCAAGAACTCTTCTCTTGAGGATAAAGTGAGTTGTTGGATATGACTATTTAAAAGGTTTTGAGAGTTAAATGCAACGTCTGGTTTTGTGCTAAAGAGACTTGTATTGTGGCAGGTGAAGAGACTCGTCGAGATGGGTTTTGGAGATGCTCAGGTTAGGAGTGCAATTGAATCAAGTGGTGGAGATGATAATGTGGCGCTTGAAAAGCTCTGTTCTGGTTAGAATCCATCAAACCAGGCTTCATTTGGCGCTTGACATGGTATTAATTTGGTTTATAACTTTATGTGTTGCGTTTCTGTTCTTGTCTGATGATTAAGAGTGAACTGCTTTTTAAAAAAAAATACTAAATGCAATGCTTACATCCATAAAAGGAGATCTTATCTAGTAGATCATCGGGCATGAAGTGTGTCATTGTCAGGTTTTATTCATGATCATTGTCTTAATTCTTATGGTTGAGTGTTGATGGAGTTGGTTGGTTTAAGATCGGTTTTCGTGATAGAACCGGTTATTTCTTCAATCCCTATAAACCAAACCAAATAACAGAACTACATACCAAGATGATTATAATAGAGAAAAAAAATCTTGGCATATTCAATTATCCTAAATATTGAAAAGGTGGTTTAACTTCTTTTTCAATTATCCTGAATAGAGAAAAAATCTTAATATATTTGGTCAAAAATTAAAATATTGATATACAAGAACAGGTTTTTACTCTGTAAAGTGTGTCTATGATCCCATAATAAAGTAATAGAATGATTGAACAAAACCAAACTAAAACCCACCTGAAATTCAAATTGCAAGGGATTTTAGTGTTTTGTTTTAGTTAAAACTTAAACCTTGTGTGAGAATTTGTGAAAGAAAAAATAGTCTTTTTTAGTTTATCTTCACAAAAATAGCATTCAACGAAGAAAATAATTTAAATAAGTTTTATTAAACGTTAAAATTACATTTTTATTTTAGGTTAACTAATCTAGACTTATGGTTTAGATTTAGAGTTAAAAGGTTGAGTTTTAAAGATATGGTTTTAAATTTTAAAAAAAAAAAATAAATGTTAAAAATTTTAAAATAGAAAAGAGAGCTATTTTAGTCATTTTTTCTTCGAATACTATTTTTGCGACAAAATTTTTAAAATAGATATTAGAGAGAAATACCCTTTTGTAAAATGCATAAAGAGATAGAGGTCGAACCATTAAAGACATTGCATTTAGTGAACACGAAAGCTAGACGTTTCGTTTGGTTTGAAACTCAACTACCCGTCAAGTTTAATGTTGACCATTCATTCATTTATATCTTTCTACGATCATTGTTTTCGAAGAAGAATTCACGGGTCTTCTTGCATAAGTTTTGTCGTGGTCTTTGGTTTGTTTACTTTGTTTGTTCCTTGTTTGGCTCTTTGATAACACTGAATTTGAATTAGTCTTGGTGGGAGACTTACAACTTCAACATGTTGTCCATCGTCAACAAAGTTATATGACTTTTTGCTTGTATAAATCAATTTGTTATAGGGGGGGCATTCTTTGTTATAAATGATTATGTGAACTGTGAAGTTGCTATTTGTCAATAAATTCTGGAATACTAATAAATTAAAAATTTGGTGGTAACTGAAGTGCAGTGAGGAAGGAATCTAGAGGAACTTGATCTATTTAGATCAGATTGTGGGTTGGTTTAGTCCACGTGTCAATCATACATACATACAAATGTCTTTGCTGGTGTATGTATGTATGTATAGACAAATGTCTTATACGGACAAATGTAGCCTATCAAATCTCAAGGACTAAAATTGTCTGAGTGAAGTTTCTCTCTCTAGATCAATTTTCTCTATTTTCTCACTAGAAACCTCTTCAAACGATCTTCGGTTTCTGGTAGCCGGCGGCGATCTCCGTCGTCGGTCACCACCGATCTTTTGTTTTTTGTTTTTTGGTGTAATATAACTTCCGTATAGCGGATATCACTTCGGCTTGTCCGATCTTTTCTTCCGTCGCGGATATTAGGGTTGTAGTTTTGCTTTTCCTTTGGGTATTCAATTCCTTATTCTGTTCAGTTTAAAAGGGTTTTTCTCTGTAAGCAAGATATGCTCAGATTCATGAGTTGTAGAGGAATGAATCTATCTCTGTTTTGTATGGACAGAGTATCCTCGAAAATCAAGTCTCTGTGAGTTTGGTTTGTGCTTTGTTGAAGAAAAACAGAATCAGATAAGATGGAGCTTTCTATGAAGGTGTTCCAACAAGGTTTTGTTTCTCTTTAATCGAAGCTTTCCACTGGTCTTCACATCAAGCAAGCGGATGAAGAATCCATTGAATTGGCAGCGAATGATGAAGGAAAAGCTTACAAACAGTATTCAAGCGAAACGATGGCTCGAGATCGGCGCTGTCCGACTGGCTAGAGTCCGGTGAAACTCTCGATCTTCGTTTTACGAGGAGAAGAAGCCACGTAGCAACACGTGGAGAGCATGTAATCATCCTTATCTTATTGTACGGGCTTCATGAGAGTGAATGTAATTTTGTTAGCTCTTGGGCTTGAACTGTTTGTACTCTAAATTGGCTTTAAGCCTTAATACAAAGTTGACAAAAAAAAAAAAATTGTCTGAGTGTACAATTGTACTAAATCTATGCTTTTATTTTGTTTTATGCGCACTGAAGCTACGATGCACTTGTTACTAAACTGTATGGTTGTACAATTGGGTTTAGGTGAAGTGGTACAAATATCAAGTGTGTATTGTATGTTGTGTTACTGAAAAGCGAAGCTGCAAAACATTAGGGATTTTAATGATATGTTGATAAATTATATAGATAACAAAATTAATCTAAATGATGGAAGTACAAAAGTTGCATATGAAGATGTAGTTTTAAAAATCATTTAAAATAACATGATTGAAAATTAAAATTTGCTGAATTGTTTATCTTTCGATGGAAGGATGTAGCAAAATATTAACATAACTGAAAATAAAATATCTTTAGCGTCGTGAATTGTTCTCTTTATCTGAAAAATGCTCACCTTTACAAAATAATTTATTGGCGGAATACAACGTAGATATTTTAATATTCATATAAAAATATTGATTCTAAAATTATTATTTTCGTTGACAAAACGGTATCGAAAATTAAATAATAATGAGATAGGGATCATAAATAGACTTTAGTGAAAGGAAAATACACAAAAAGTCAAATGCGTTTGAACAAAAAAAAGGTAGAATAACTTCTGGGCTTTCACCATTTGACGGATGACAAAGGCTTCATTAAGCTGATCAGTTTTATAACTTTACTTCAGGCATGTTACATGTACAAATACCAAAACTCTATGGCATGTCGCGTAATAAATAGCGCACATATTCTTCAGAACTCTTTTAGTTACAGAGAGATGACGTCACATCTCAGATTGACGTGAAACCACACCGTTAATAACTATTAACGGAAGACCACCGTGCTCCACTCTCCTACGTGCCAAAGACTCGTCTGCTTCAAAACACTGTCGTTTTTGGCAACTTCCGATTTCCACTGTGTTACAGCGGTTTAACGTTCACGGCGATAAAAGAGCTTCCGGCGATTCAAACAATATGGGCTGCGTTCTCTGCAAAAACTCCGCCGGGGCCAAAGGTGAACCTCCTCCTGGAAACCTCCGCCGTGATACTAAGACGGATCATTTGCCTTCTTCTGTATCTGTACCGGAGGTAGTCGACATCGGAGAAAGAAAGAAGAGTCAGATTCAGACGGCAAGAACGTGGCACACCGGCGACTTCTCCGGCGGCTCTTCTCGCCGTACGTTACGGATGAGTCTCTCTGCGCCGGAAGGATGGCCACCGTGGCTGCTTGCTGCTTGCGGCGAATCCATCAAAGACTTCACTCCTCGACGAGCCACCACATACGAGAGGCTCGACAAGGTAACCATTAAATTAAGTATTAATCAAAACACTAATATAATTATATAGTTGTTTCCTATAATAAATACTCTTCCCTTTAATTTTAATAGATAGGGCAAGGAACTTACAGCAATGTGTACAAAGCTAAGGATCTATTGACTGGAGATATTGTAGCATTGAAGAAAGTTAGGTTTGATAATTTGGAAGCAGAGAGTGTAAAGTTCATGGCCAGAGAGATTCTTATGCTGCGACGCCTAGATCATCCTAACGTTATTAAGCTTCAAGGCTTAGTTGCTTCCAGGGTTTCTTGTAGTCTCTACCTTGTTTTGAGTATATGGACCATGATCTCACTGGTCTTGCTGCTACTCAAGGTTCCAAGTTTGATATTTCTCAGGTTTGTTGTCTTCTTTTTTTTTTTACTTTAAGAAGTGCTGAAAAGTGTTTTAACGGACCAGATGGTCTACTAGAGCCAGATGTCCGTCACCAGATGTTGCTCTAGTTGAGTATCTAGCCTCCAACACGGACATCTGGCCTGGCTCTAGTAGAGCGTCTGGGCCAAGAGGACATCTGGTCCGTCACAACAAAAAATATATCTAGATCACTGTTAACGTCATTTTTTTGTTATTCAGGTGAAGTGCTTTATGAAGCAGCTACTATCTGGGCTAGAGCATTGTCATAGTAGAGGAGTGTTACATCGAGACATAAAAGGCTCTAATTTGCTGATAGATAACAATGGAATACTGAAGATTGCTGATTTTGGGTTGGCTACGTTTTACGACCCAAAGCAAAAAAAGCAAACAATGACTAGTCGTGTTGTCACGCTCTGGTACCGTCCTCCAGAGCTTCTTCTTGGAGCTACCAACTATGGCACGGGTGTTGATCTTTGGAGTGCTGGTTGTATCATGGCAGAGTTACTTGCTGGCAAGCCCGTTATGCCAGGAAGAACCGAGGTAAAACCAAAACCTTTAGCTATCAGATACAGATGTGTAAAATTAATGCTGCTTGGTGAGTTTAACTTTTATCTTTGGAAACCAACTTCATGATCTTGGGACCATATAAATGCATAATTAATAAAGACTATTGTTTTTTTAAAACTAATTTTGTTTTTTTTTTTGTTAGGTAGAACAACTTCATAAGATATTTAAGTTATGTGGCTCCCCATCAGATTTGTACTGGAGGAAGTACAAATTACCCAACGCTACCCTTTTTAAGCCGCAGCATCCGTACAAACGTTGTGTGTCTGAAGCATTTAGCGGCTTCGCTCCATCAACTGTGCATCTAGTGGAGACACTTCTCGCTATAGATCCTGATGATCGTGGAACTTCTACCTCAGCTTTAAATAGTGAAGTGAGTCATCTTAGCATTCTAATCTTTTAATTGTGTGGCATATAAAACATGAGACTGTTAGTTTGTGATTAGATATGTAATGCAAGCAAAAGTTTCTATAATTTGGTTTGTGTGTACAGTTCTTTACGAGTGAACCATTAGCGTGTGATCCATCAAGTCTACCAAAATATCCACCTTCCAAAGAACTTAATATAAAGCTAAGGGACCAAGAGGCAAGAAGGTACTAACGTTTACATCTTCTTCTATGTGTTTTCTGGAACTATTTGATTAGATTCAATTGTAACTGATCTCCTCATTTGTTAGGCAAAAGAGTCTTGCAAAAAAAGCTAATGGTGTAGAAGGAGCTAGAAGAATAAGGTTTCGCGGGGATCGCACTGGGCGAGCTTTTCCAGCTCCAGAAGCTAATGCCGAGAATCAAGCCACCTTAGATGTGAGCACATTCTTCTTTTCATCTCATTCATACTCATGCACACACACACACATAGAGACACAATATGTATGTAACGTAACCCTTTCCCACTGTGTTTTACAGAGATGCAGAGTGTTGCCACACACAAATGGGAAGAGCAAGAGCGAGAAGTTCCCTCCTCCTCACCAGGATGGTGCAGTTGGGCAACACCCAGTGGAAGAAGATCATCATCAATCAAAGAAAAGCTCAGTATTTAGTGCAACGCATGAGGCTTCTTTCGGGTCATCGAGATCATTGAAGGTTGGGGAAGGGACATCATCGATGAGAAAGATTTCAAACAAAGACGGGTCTTCTTCTTCTAGAAAGTACATATGGGGTCTTAAACCTCCTCCAGTGCTTGGGCTCTCTATGGACTTGCTTTTCAGGAGCAGATCAGAAGTGTTTGGGGTCCGGAGATAGGATTAGATGAAAGGGGGAAATGAGCTGAGAGTTTTATTAGTGCATCAATAATAAAGTATTGGTTGAAGAAGTTCATATTCTTTGTAGCAGAATTGAAAGAGCGAGAGAGTGCACAAATGAAATGTGGTTTGACTTTGGTGTAAAAAAACACAGTTCAGGTAGTCTTAGAATCCTACTTTATAAATTGTACAGTTGGTGAAATGTGTTTTGAGGCTTCAAAGATTGGAATGTTTCGAAACACTTTGACTTCAGCTTTTTGATTTACTTTGGTCATGTTTGTTTGTACAACCGTCCGACATGCATCATCATCCAAATGATTCACCCAGATGAGTTTAAGCCATCCATCTTCTAATATTGTAAGTTCTGAGAAGTTTTCACTTCATATATCAATTTTTAGCAGGTGTCAACCGTATCAGGATAACACACTAAATGGAAATCAAATTAAACTATTCTAGAAATGACTTGTACTTGAACAATTATAGAACATAAAACAGGATTAGGAACACCTCATTCATTATTTGTACAGCCCAACCATTTCACAAAAGAAAAGGCAGGTGTTATATGAACTCTCTTACTAGACTCCCAAAGATGTATAATTTTCAATTCGCAAGACAAAAAGGAAAAATGAAAAACCGCAGACCAGAGGATTAACAATAGCAAGAGATCAAATAAAATCACGAGTAACGGGTGTTTTGTAGCAAAAGAGACATCATTTTCTCCTTTTTTTTCTTATTTTCCTTCCCTTTAAAGATCAAAGAAGAAATGTGTTGGTGGTGGTTTCTGACGATGATCATTTTCTTTATTTGGATCTGTAACAAGCTCTCTTGGCTGCTCGAACGATATCCTCTACCTGAGGAAGAGCCAATCTCTCTAGGTTAGCTGCGTAAGGCATTGGAACATCAGCTCCTGCTATCCTCTCCACCGGTGCATCCAAGTATGAAAAGCTCTCCTCCACAACCGACGCACTGATCCCACCACCATAACACAAACATTAATCAATGATTCTGACAATAGCGATATAGTAATCCAAAAATAGATTCGTTTCTAACCAGATTTCTGCACAGACTCCATGCTGAGGGAAACCTTCTTCAACTGTTACCAATCTACTTGTTTTTCTCACTGAAGCATTGATGGTTGCTCTGTCTAGCGGACGGATTGACCGCAGATTTATTACCTATCCATTTTATTACCACAAAAAATTTCAGAGCTTACGTATTTGATGTAGAATCACAAGATCAAAAACTGAAAATCTTCATACCTCTGCACTTATTCCCTCTTCTGCGAGCTTCTCAGCTGCCTGGAATCATTTACATTTAAGTTTAATTCAGAGATAGAACAAAGAGGAACACCACTTTTGTAAGAAACATGCGAGGCAAAAATCCTCTGAGAGTAATACTTGATCTAGAGACAGAAAACTAGCAAAAATGTTCTCAGTTATAATTACTGAAAGGAGATGGTCAAACCTTGAGGACAAAACCGACCATCTTCGAGAAAGTTGTTATGGTTACATCCTTTCCTTCTCGTTCAATCTGTTATAGCCAATACATCATTAAAGCATCCTACTGCTAGACTGAAGAAAAACGAAAGAGAAACACACACACAAAAAAAACAAAGAGGACGATATAAATAAAGCGACAAGTACCTTGGCTTTGCCTATGGGAAGACAGAAACTTGAATCAAGTGCTTCTTCTGAAATTGGAAATGATTCACCATATCTGTATGACGTAATCAAATTAAGAGGGGTTTGTTATGTGTGTGGCTTTAGGCTCTAATCATATAGACAAGAATTCAGATTAGGCGTACTACTTACAGTAACTCGTTTTCAAGGAAGACAACAGGGTCAGGGTCTCTAATAGCAGCTTTAAGAAGACCACGAGCATCTTCAGCTGAATATGGAGCGAGAACTTTCAAACCAGGAACTGAGGCGTACCATGCTGCATAGCACTGCAAAATGTATATCAAAAACCTTCATTTAACATCCAGATATACATATAAAGGCCACAAGCACTCGTAAACACAGATTACTCCTGGATCCTAGTATTTATCATGTTACTTAAACAATGAATGGTACCACTACAATCATAAATACATCTACCAATCATGTTAGTCATACATTCTAGGCCCTTCTCTAAGAGAGACAGTCATGGTTTCATGTGTTCATTACCAAGCTCACGAGAAAACAGTTTGCATATTACTGTGCTAAGAACTTTTATCATAATCAATCAGCTAAATGGCTCATTTATTAAGGGAAAATTTGATCAACGTTAAAGCCAAAGATCCTATTTGTTTATCATTATCTTTCTTTTGTGTGAAGGAAAAGGTATGTTGTACAGAATTTGCGTTAGCGTTTACCTGAGAATGCTGAGCACCAACACCAGCAGCAGCACCATTGGGTCCTCTAAAGACGATGGGTACATTTATCTGTCCAGCAGACATGTAATTCGACTTTGCAGCAGAATTTATGATATGATCAATTGCCTGAAACAAATTCCAATAGAGATGTAAGGATACATAGAAAAAGAATGTCTTTGCACAACAGTGCATAATCCCATAACGCAATAGTGATGCTACGCAAGGTCAAGGTCAATGTAGTACTAGAAAAATAGAACACAAAACCAACGCTAACCTGCATAGAAAAGTTAAACGTCATAAATTCTACAACAGGCTTTAAGCCGGCATAGGCCGCACCAACTCCAATTCCAGTAAATCCAGCCTAAGACATGATACAAAGATGACTGTTAGAATTCTTCTTCCCAATCTAGAAAACGGACACAAGGAAAGTAATATAAGAAATCCAAACCTCGGTAATAGGGGTATCGTAAACTCTCTCAGGACCATACTTCTCCAATAGGCCTTTAGTGATCTGAGAGTACATGATTAAGGGTGAGAACAAGAGAAAGTAAAAACTAAAAATCTATATTTCCACCAGGTCAAAGTAATTCTAACCTTGTAGGCACCTTGATATTGTCCAACCTACAAAAATAAGACAAAAGATGAAATTATCAATATCAATATCGATATCTGACTATAAACGCCAGATGATAATGTAAGCTGCAACTAACCTCTTCACCCATGACGAATACTTTAGGATCTGCAGACATCTCCTCATCGATTGCAGAGTTCAGAGCGTCTCTGACTGTCATCTAAACAAGGATATACATACAAAAATGTAAATGACGTTACATACACAAAGAACTAGCTATAACTTTTAATCATCCAAAATTGTCTTTCAATTAAAACTTTTAATCATCCAAAATTGTCTTCACTAGCTTATTATATTAAGAGAGACTACAACACACAAGGCACATGTGTAAGTAGGTGGATTTCGATAAACACGTTTACCTCTTTTGAACCAGCTGCATAGCTCCTTGCGGAAACCAAAGCGAATCGCGTCCTTCTGAGAGACTGTTTCAACAAATCCATTGTCGAAAAAAAATCAGAATCTCAAATCGTATCGTCAATGAAGAGATAAAACCAAAAGCAGAGGAGGAAAGAAAGACTCTTTTACCGAAGCAGAGAAGCCTCCTCCTCCATCGACGGCACTTCGCCTTAAGATTCCCCACATTTTCTCTCTTACTGGTAAACCAAAATCAGCGGTATTAACAATCATCCCGGGAGAAAACGAACAGAGAAATCACAATCCGGAGAAAAGGAATCGAAGATCGATAACGCAGAGGAAGTGATTACCTTAGCTTTGAACGATCTACCGCGCCGGCAAAAAAGCGTATCGGAGACGGCGGATTAAAAAGAGAGAAGAGACGACGACTCGAGCTTGAGCGAAAGGGCACTGTTTTTTTTAATCAACACAGCTCGATTTCAATTAGAAGAAGAGTAGTAGGTCTTTTATTCGTCTCAAATCACATGAGCCGTACGATTAGCTACATAGGTCTTGATCAAATGGTTTGACATTTTCCCCTTTAAACTTTATACTTTCTCTTTCTCTTTCTCTTTCTCAACTATTATTATTCCATTTTTGATCATAATGACTTAAAAACGCCT
>CM028695.1:65413665-65569366 GCA_016771965.1 Brassica carinata
AAACAAAAGCCATGGATCTCATGATAGTGATGGATGAAGGGTGTGGTGATGATGATGATGATGAGTGATTCAACGTCCACGTGTGATTGTGATCTTGATTGAGTGAACTTTCTTCCTGATATGAAGCATCTCGCAGTGGACAACATCAAACTCTTTAAGCCTGTTCCTTCTACAAATCCTGTCCCATCCTTTGAAGCAAATCCTATCGTCAGACCATTTCCCTTTAGCCCCGTACATGATCCCTTCTCCATCAATGTACTTGATGCGGTCACAAAACGTAAGTCTATGTTCTTTCACCACAATTGCAGGAATCAACTTGCATAACACACAAAACCAACAAAACATGTATAAGCCAACCATATTAAGAGAAGGGATAAAGACAGCAAACAAATCTTTTAATCTTTTATTATTACCAGCTCATAAATCCTGTTCTTGAGGGTGGTAGTAAAGCATGGATTAGACTCAACCTCCAAACTCGAAAACCCTGCAGCAACTGAGACAAAAAAGGACATGCTTCAGCAACAAGTTTGTGTGTTAGTTAGTTAGTAAGTAAGTAAGTACTACAAAGAACTATCTCACCTTCAGCATTAGATACTGTCTCATCACTGTCAACAGGGCACAGACCCTGGCTGACTTCATCATCTTCGCCAGCATCGAATGAAGGATCATCATCACCTTCTTCTTCTTCTTCGTCAGAGTTAGCATCAGAGAGGTTGACTGTCTCCACGACAGCTCTCATCTCTTTACAACCAGAACGACCAAAGACACTGACTTCAAAAGTGTGGGAACCGTCGTATACAAAGGTCAAGAACTCTCCGTCCTTGAGCTCATGGTCCTCTGCAAACTTGGACCACCCTGAAGTGAAATACGCACAGTCACGTATTTTCTTGAAGCTCACAGTCCAAACACCACCTCCAATGCCTTGGAGCTTAGCTGTTTGTGGCAGTGGGTCTTGAAGATGCTCACTGAAAGACATCGGAATCGCCTGATAATCATCACCAAACACACAGAAGCATAAAACATCTCAGAAACTCATTGTAACTAAAATCTGTAACTAAAATCAATAAGATTTAGACGTATGAAGAGAAAAAAAGGAACAAATCCAGAATCTTCACCCTAAGCAACTAAAGATTCTTTGCTTCTATACCATAACTCTCCCCACTAATACTTTCTACTTATTACAAAAAAAAAAAAAAACAGAAAGAGAAGAGGAGATGATGTACCATGGATTCAGAAGCAGTTTCTGAGAGGAAGACCTTGAAGAAACGGGGAAGATCAACTTCTTCTTCACTTTCAGACATGGTGAGAGAGGTCTGTTGTAAGAGAGATTCTCTAGAAATGGGTTCTGGAGAGAGAGAGAGTATGTTTGAAAGAGAAATGAGTCAAGAAGACAAGAACAGTGGAACTTATAGGCCAAGTGGAGTCAAAGGAAGCTTGGGAAGAATACAGAGTTGTACATCTAAACGATCATGTTATAAATTACAGTCAAAGCGGACAGAAGCTGGTTATGAATTCACGTTCGTACACTGACAAAGGAAAACTTATTATAAATAAACATGTTTGAATATGGTCAACCAAAAGTACAGTTTATCTGATCACACTCTTTTCATCTATACACGTTGTCCAATTGACACAGAAAATGCATGTCTGAGACTCTGAGCAACTTAGAAAAAAGTTAGACTAAAGAAAAGATAAATTTGTAAACAACAGGAAAGTGCTTGGACTTGGTTGGCTGAGGTGGGATTCTTGGCTGGCCCATAACAACTCTAGATGTTGATTTATTTGCGAATTAACTGGGAAGCACAGCAGCTTTTCTCAATGTGGGACTAACCCGCAGGTTTTTTTTTCTTGTTTGGTTTTGTTAATATCTAGTGATGTCCTGCTCCTTGGTGTTGTTGGCTTGGAAATGGTTGTACCGCCTCTTATATCAACAGGCTGTAAATAAATGATCAAATGTCACTAACCACTGGAAACCTAGAAGAAACCCCATTATTCTCAAGTTGTTGTCAGATCACGTAGTTAATATCCACCTGACCTGAAAGAGTGAATATGAACATGATATACACATGTCTTGTTGCCTTCCCTAGTCCTCAGAGGCAAGGACGTCTACACTTCTTGTAGCTGAAATTCCAAACAAGTAGGCGAAAAATGGTTAGCAAAACTAAACATACCCTAACTATTTCTGCTGCAATTGTGTACAATCTAGTGTAAACACCTTGAAACAGTACTTCCAATGTCTGAAACACAGTAACACTCTTCACAAAGTAGGATGGAAAACTTGGCAACTACGGTTAGCTCACACTAGATAAGTAGATACTAGCTCTCCAAAAATTAAGTATTTCATATTTGCGAAGGCCATAAGGGTGGAGAAAAGCACAGCTGAAGAAGGCCATAAGTATTTCAAAAAACAAAAACAACCGAAAAATCAGAAATATATTGCAAAGATGAAATCTGTCATAGGTCAGCATTGAATCTCTCTAGAAACTAGAGTGAGAGAATAGAGAAAGTTAGAGACAATCACTTAAAAATTCATTTAATTCATTAATTAGTTAGAAATATACTTAAAAATAAATTATGCTAAGAGGTACTCCTTTCTTTCAAAAATATGTAATGTTTTAAATTTTCACACTTTATCAAGATAATATATAAAATTTGTCATTTTTATAGTTAATTATTTTCCATAACTTTTAACCAATAAATTTTAATAAACATAATTATATTTTTGAAGTTTAAATGTTATCATTAATCAATGCATTGAAAATATAATAAATATATTTTCTTTAAAAGATTTTTTTTTAAAACTTGGATCTTTTCAGAATGGAAAAAGTATTAATTTGACATTAATTGGAAGAGATATACCCATAAGTCATAACCCATGAAAGTATTTCATTATTTACCTTTTAGAAAGAGAAAAAAGTAAATTCTGTTATACATAAATCTTTTTGGAACGGGAAAACATATCTCTTATATATTAAAGGAGAAGCATTGTATTAAATGCATTACATTAAAATGGACACGTGACAGCCTCACAATGATTTGATAATAAATATGCTAACGCATTCACACTATATTCATAAATGTGTTCACACTATGTACTTTGTGCATCCTTTAATATGAAACTCACATGCATGGTTTTAATAAAACTCTGGATTTTTTTTATTCTAATCAAAAGAGATAACTAATCAAAAGCCTAATTCGATCATTTATCCGTTTTGATTCGATTCATTACCCGTTGAATCAAAAAAATCTGGATATCCTTAACTTTACGAAGCAAATCAAATATTAAAATACAATATCCAAAAACAAGCAAATCACAAATACCAATATTTTTAGGAACGAATATCTAATTCGATATGTTATATGCATATATATATTTATATATGTAAAGAATTATATATATATATATATATATTATAGTTTATATAAGTCTTACAACATTTTTATGAACTAGATTTATTATATTAGGCACTAGAATTTAAAAAGTTATATAATGTTTTATTTTGTAATAAAATGTTATTATTAAATTTTTCAATTATTTTAAAAATTTTAATTTATTTACGGATCAAATCGGATGTTCTTTAAAATTCTAAAAAAATTCGGATATCCGAGTCATTGAATATCCAGGTGGCTAAAGATCGAATCGACACGAATGCCTCCAAATACTCGGATATTCGATCTGTGTCCACCCCTATTTAAGGATACAATTTTATTTTCTTTATATGAAAAAATTCACTAATGTCAAGGCCTTTTTATTTTTATTTTTAATTAATTTTAATTTTATATTTTATATATTATTTTTTAAAAAATGTCATTAATATTAATTAATAATATCCCCTATATATTAATCATGGAACATTACAACATGTTTTGATAGCCATGTGTCATCACCATAATGATTTTCAGAATCGTTAGAAAAATAAGTTGGTCCATAAAATTATATATTATATTTTTCATTAAAATAACTACAAATTGATTATATACACACAAAAGAATATTCTTTTTTCCTTAAATAAAAGCCACATAATTATTTAATATGAATAACATATATATGATAATTAATGATTATGAATTTATACATATTTGATAACAACTTTTGTATCTTTTTTAATTTTATATTATTAAAAGAAATTAAACAATCATATTAAACCTTTAATATAAAAATTTTAGATTTTTTCTTATATGTTATATTTAGAATTTTAAAACGACCATATTACAAAAAATGGTAAAAATCCCACATTGAAATTTTGTAATCAATGGTTTAACTTTTTTTATTCAAGTAAAATAAAAATGATTATAAAGTCTCATTAAAAGATATTCATATTATATATATGTATATATATATATATATATTAATATCATTTAAATTAAATTATATACTATATAAATATATAAATTTATTAATTTCAAAATTTGCAGTGAAAATTCATTGAGATTTTAATATTTTAATTTTGAAATTTGTATTGGAACAATTCACATTAAAGTTTTGTGATTAACGGTTTAAATTTTTATTACAGGAAATATACAAATGTTACTAAAATCATATGAGTAGAAAGTGTCAATAATAAATATATATTAAAATATACTATATATATTTATGTCAATATTACTAACGTTTAATTATATACCATATAAAATAAATAAAATAATTATTTTGATTTATTTACTAAAAACATGATTGTAAATTAACAAAATGTTTTGGTTTTGATCCTGGCAATCCCAAAAATACAATTTTTAAATAATTTAGTTTTGATATTTATTTCAAAAAAGCTTTTAATGAAATATCATGAAAAGATTCTAATCACATTCTTTTGAGTTTGTTCGAAGAATGAGAGATTTGATCATTCGTCTAATATATGTTTCTCCATAACCCAGCCAATACATCTATTATAATTTTTCCGAACATAACTTATGATCTTAGTACGTTGGGGTTTGATTATAATCTGAACCGAACTATGATTCGAAGATATCCAAAATTAGTGTAATATGTTAATGTTTTTTATATGTCAAAGTAATTTAGATATTTTATATTATTTAAATATTTTTATAGTTTGTTTTATTTATTTTTTAAATATCTTTTAATTAATTTATATAGTTTAAATAGTTTTAATTAGATTTACGAATAATTTAAATATTTTGACATTTTTGTCAATTTTTGAGGTTTAAAAAATATATTTTAGGACAATTTCGGATATTGGTTGTAATTCGATCTAGACCGAATCCGGAAGAAACTGAACCGAATCTGATAATTAGTAAAATCCGAACTTAAGAGCATAATACCAAAATTTTTAAAATTCAAACCAGTTGAACCAAAATCGACGGACCTCGTAACTCTTAGGTATCTTTATATATAAAGAACAGTTTTCTCTATCCTGGTGACGACACCTAAGATGCCATGTCACAAAATCAGGTTCTGTGAGTGTGACACGTGTCATAGGAAACAAAACACATCGTTTTATTAAAACAGGTTTGATGAGCTTCGATCGATCACCGCCTCGCTTACGCTTTATGCTGTAGAAATTAGATGTTTTGCGGCCCGAGCATATGGATTCATGCGTAACCCTAATTGTAATGAAACGAGGAGATGGAGATAATGTTAGAAACGCAACGTTTCTGATTTTATAATTTCATCGCTCTCTCCTCTCCGTCGTAGCGATTCAAAGGTTTCTATCGATTTATTCATCTTCTTCCTGCCAATCCAGAGATCAATCGGTTACAGATTCATTCCTATTAAATTCCTTCTTAATCCATAGGCAGTGGAGGTTCAACTATAAAAAGGTTAGCATCCATACACTATGAATCATCCTATCAATCTACTTATTTACTGAGAAATGGCTCTCGAGTTTTCCTTTCAGTTTCTCTGGATCAATCATTATAGTCCCCATAAAATCTCTCACAATGGCCGACTCATCAATTTTGCTAGCCGAGTTGAAATCTGGGCATTGCTGCAACACCGAAGTCTGAATGTTGAGGCTCCTCCTTGACGAGAAGGTAATTTCAGTGGACATTAACTGTTTTTAGTGTTTTTAGGAGAAAGAATGCAAACTTCTGGGTTGTTGATCTTTAGGCCACCGCCTCAACACCTTCAGATAGATTTTTTAGGAAGGCTCATTGTACTCTATTAGTGGGTTTGACGTTCCATGTAGCAATGTTAACTTCAAGCTGTCGGACTCCAATCTCTCCATACGTTTCAGTGATCAAACTGTCTTGCTGAGATAACCGAACCGGCCAATCCAATACCCATGTAGCTGTTCAGGTTCGGCAGTTAACATCAGCTACTTGCTTTAGCAAACGTCAATACTCATCTTCCTGGGTACTCTCTCGGCCTCTGCTTCTAAAACATATATTCTGTTTTTTTTTTGTGCATCAAATACCGTAATGAACAATAGGTACTTGCTGATGCTGTCACTGCCAATTATTGTTTGGCAGACATTTTCGGTGAATTGACTTAGATCAGAAGCACACTGAATGAAGACTTACAGAGCAAAGTACGTGTGATAGCGACTATTAAAATTCAGAGGTTAGTCTCGCTGTCCTAGGAAAACATTTCTTCATTGGATTCCTCTAAGGAACACTAGAACGACCCAGCCTCCATAAGAATATATGTTGGTCTCCTCTGAAACGTAACTTCCATAGAACTTGGCAAGTCATATGCCTTTCTCATATGCTAATTACCCATCTCCTCTCTCTCTTATTTTGTCTCTTTCAAAGATTCAGACTTCACTGAAATTAATGATCAATATTTGTTTTTGTATATGATGTTTTGTGTATAGTGATTATGGAATGGAGAGCTATGCTTAAAGGAGTTCCATCAAACTAAGTAACATATCTAACAAATGTAGTGAAGATGAGTAATTCATGAGCAGCCATACAAGAAATTCTTGGGCTGGGTTCCGCTTCTATGTTGCCTCTCTTCTCTGCTCCTCTGCTGATGTGTATAGTGATAGATTCGTCACTATCCTTTTTCTTATTCTGTCTACTTTGTGGTACGAATCTTTTACATTGAACTATATACATATTTGTGTCATATAAGCAATTTTTTTAAGTTAATGTTGAAACTCTCTTTTATGTCAAATTATGTTTATCCAATGAGATTAGGCTATTTGGCCATCTTATGATCGTTTATCATTTTTACTTTTAGCATTACTCTTTTATGTCAAATTATGTTTATCCAATGAGATTTGGCTATTTGGCCATCTTATGATCGATTATTTTTATTTTTAGCATTATGCTGCAAAATTAATAATCAGTCATGCGAAGTTTAATTAATCGTAACAAGAATGAATTCAATATTATTTTTAATTAAAAAGGATGGTCGAGAATATTGAATCACATAAAATATATAATCAGACACTTTCAAATAAAATATTAAGTGTTTGCTTCAAAGGTGAGATGTGGGAACGAAAGTGAAAACAATGAATAAAGTAAAAACACGATCTAGACATATTAAATAGCATATCTTGGTTGCTTATATCGTTTAAAACCACAATACAAAATTTGTTATAGTTTGGTGATAACTTTTTTAACCAACAGCCAATGTTGAGATAAAAATACGATTATGATCATTCTTCAAAATTGATATATATATATATATATATAAACGGTGCATTTACATCAAAATAGACTTTGGACGAAGTGGAACACAAATTTGAAAAGACAAATTATCAAACACCTATGAAAATAAGATAAATAATATTTAGATAATGGATCCCATTAATAGCGTTATAAATGCATAAATTTTGTTGTAAGAACTCAGTCTGTAATTGTTGGTGACGTAGTTATAAGTTTTTTTTATATAGAAAATATTACAATTTTTAAACAGTCAATTTAAGAAAATAAAAGCATAGAAATATATAGGATTGTAAATTTAAGGGGTAGAGTCCATTCAAGTTCCGATTGATAACGACTTTCGTTTTATGCTTTGGTTTTAGATTTGTGGCTGTAGATATTTTAGCTTTAAAACCAGCAACTATTACATTATAAAGTTTATATTTTAGCTTTAAAACCAGCAACTATTACATTATAAAGTTTAAAAACCTGCTTGGTATCAAAGGTTTTAAAAGCTCTGACTGTTATAAATATATATATTTATGATTCATTCCAAAAATGTATTATCTACTTTTTTCTATCTACTTTTTTTATTTATGCAAGTCTATAGAATATGTGGAATAGTTTTAAACGATAAATCAGTTAAAATTTATCAACAAATATATTTTATTTATTTATTATAGAAATAATAATTTAATCATTCGTAAATGTTTTAGTTACCATAGACAATAAGTTTTAGGCTTTAACAAATTAATTTCAATAATAGTAGGTTATGATTTTTTCCTCATGTTAAAAATCTCACTAATTAATAATTAATAATAATTAATTTATCAATCATCATTTTTATTTTTTTGTTTTCTTGGTCAAAAATAGACAAAAGACAAAAAAAAAAAAATTAGTTACCCACTTCTTTTAAAAAATAAAGAAAAAGCTTTAAAATCTTTAAAAATGACTGTAGAACAAGGTGAACAAAAAAACTGCTTCTTCTAAAAATGAGCTTTTAAGGCTTTATATATTTCTAAAATCTCAAATAATTTATTGGTAAATTATTGGATTTCATGGCTTTACATAACCACAAAGTCTCAATAGTCTCATTACCATTTGAACCCTAAATTACTCAGAGACTAACTGGAAACAACATTATAAATAGTTTTAACTGATTTGAAATATATCTACAATTCAACCATTTAAACACCATAACTAAAATTTGGTTAATTTTTGTTCATTCTATCTTGCACCTTATATATAGTTTCCAATAAAAACAAAATTTGAATATTAAAATTTTTGAATTGCGTAAGACAAAAGCGATGAATAATCTAAAATTAGTTTATATTTTTCTATAGATACTTATATTTTTATAATATATTATAAAATTTATATATTTAAATAAACATGCTAAATATATAATTAAAATTAAAATTTAAACAAAAAACCCGGGCGTAGCCCGGACCGACCCTAGTATGATATATTTAAGAGACCAACATTTGTTTTTATCATTTTATATCGATAAAGATTGTAGTGATACAAAATATTAAAACCGAACAAATATTAGTATAAAAATTCATTCCGCGCATATGCGCGGATTATCATCTAGTATTTTTCGGAATGGAAAAAATATTAATTTGACATTAATTGGGAGATGGATATATTTATGAAAGTATTTGCCATTGAGTCTAAAAATAGCCTATTATTTCATTATTTACCTTTTTAAGAAAAGGACTAAATTCTGTTTCTATAAACCAATGAAAGAAGGGGAAACCTCTCTATCTTGCTGAAACCAAGACAAAGCGAATCGGACGATCAGAGATCCCCTTTTGTCGTTTTAAAGCTTAAAGAATCCGAAATGAGCGAGCTTCAGAAACCCAAATCCAAAAGAGAAGAAGAGGAAGAAGAAGCTAATAATAACGTCGGTTGCAGAGAAGAGCAGGAACAAGCCCTCGTCGCTTTAGTAGAGCACCGTTCAGCTGAGATAGATCGTCTCAAGCATCACATATCTAACTACCAAACCAAGGTACTTCCCATTTCTTAACTTTCCTTTCTGGGAAATGATTTGAATTTGATATTTTTTGGGGGCCCTTTCTCAGCTTATTGAAGCACAGAGAAGTTTGAGAGATTCAAAAGCCAAGTTATCTAACCTTCGTGGCCATGATGAATCTGCAAGAAACGTTACTCCTTCTAGGAAAGACTCTTCTTATCCATCTCCGTCACCTAGCAAGATTCTTAAACCCTCTGTTCCTCCAAGTAGTATCTCCAAGTCCAAGACCAACACTGTTGTTGTGAAGCAAAAGCCTGAGACTTCTTCTTCTCGTGACGGTTTCTCCAACTCCAAGACCAAAACTGTTGTTGTGAAACAAAAGCCTGAGACTTCTTCTTCTCGTGACAGTCCTAATCTTAAAGCTAGCAGAGATCGGGATAAAGGGACGAAAAGGAAGTTCGGTAAGTTGTTTTTAACATTCTATGTTCGTCTTTTTGTTAGCTTAACTGGAAAGGATTTGTGAGAGGTCCTTGGGACGAAACTAATATTAAATGTTGTGGTTTCCCGAACCTCCTGGTCTGAATATTTGTTTGCAGAGCACAAGGAGCATAAAGAGTTGATTAGGTTTATAGCTAGAAACTCTTCACCTACTACAATCAAGTGTCATTCTAGTAACCAAATCTCCAGTCAGCATAAGAGGAAGTTAAGAAGCTTGATTCTCTG
Organism: Brassica carinata; assembly: GCA_016771965.1. Classification (NCBI taxonomy): domain Eukaryota; kingdom Viridiplantae; phylum Streptophyta; class Magnoliopsida; order Brassicales; family Brassicaceae; genus Brassica; species Brassica carinata. The sequence goes on from CM028695.1 coordinate 65,423,909, forward strand.
TCCTGTAAATGAGCAGCTTTTTGCAACAAGGTACTCAAAGACCCATTAGTCTGCTATTATTGTATTTTGAAATAGACTCTGGAATCTGATCTCTTTTCCTCTATGTATCATTAAAGTTCTCTGGATGGCATGGTCAGTTTATGGCAACTGCAACCTGGAAGGTTTGTTTTTTTCATTCTCTTGTCTGAGTAGATTGTATTGGAAGGCACTTGCTCTATTGATATTGGTTTGGCACTAACTTAGGAATATGTACAAGCTTATGGTGCTTGATAAAAATGATGCTGTAGCTACTTTCTTTAGGTTGAGTATCTTTTTGTTGTTAGTATACTTAGTAAACAGAACAGAACGAGTGGAACATCTATGCTAATGCATTATAGATTCAAGTTTCATGGTTAAGGGAGAACCAAATGTAACACAAGATTGAGGCCTAACTAGCTTATAGAAAATCTTGTCTCTCCTATGTAGTTAACATACCCTTGTGATCTCTTTTTTTCCTTGCAGGTTGTCTGCATCATTGCTTAGTACAACAGACTGTTTATCTCAAAAACAAAGAAGATGGGGAGAAGATATGGCATGGCACCCATCCGGGCACGCCTTTTCTCTGTATACACTGCAGACGATGGTGATTCCCAGATATCCATCCTAAATCTGAACAAGACACGCGGGGTAACAAACACTAACGCACACACACACAAAAAGACTTGAGTAAAAGTCACTAAAACTAAGTATTTTGTTTTTGTTTTTGTTGGGTAAAGGTTACTTTCCTGGAGAATAAACCACACGTGAAAGGGATAATCAACAGCATAAAGTTCATGCCATGGGAAAACACATGCTTTGTAACGGGAGGAAGCGATCACGCTGTCGTTCTATGGAACGAGAGTGATGAAGAAAACAAATGGACGTCGAAAACTCTACACAGGAATCTACATTCAGCTGCTGTGATGGGAGTCGATGGGATGAGGAACAAGAACGTCGTGTTGTCGGTTGGAGCAGACAAGAGAATATACGGGTTCGATGTTCAGGTTGGTAGAGCAGACTACAAGCATCAGATAGATTATAAATGCATGAGCGTTCTCTCCAATCCTTGTGACTTCAATCTCTTTATGGTTCAATCCGGGTAAAGAAGAAACTGATTTTAAATATATATTTTTATTTTACATTGTGAGTTTACTAATGTAAGAAACTTTGACAGGGAACCGGAGAAACAGCTTCGATTGTTTGATATCAGATTAAGGAGAACCGAACTCCATTCATTTGGTTGGAAGCAAGACAGCAGTGAATCACAATCAGCTTTGATAAACCAGTCTTGGTCTCCTGATGGTTTACACATCACCTCTGGTTCAGCTGACCCGGTTATCCATGTTTTTGACATCAGGTAACTCTCTTTCAGCATCAAATGGATTAGTATTGGGGTTGTGATTTTAAAAGAGTATTGTTATCTCGCTTGGCTTTGTGTGGTATAAGGTACAATGCTCGTAAACCGACGCAGTCAATAAAAGCTCATCAGAAGAGAGTGTTTAAAGCGGAATGGCATTACTCTCAGCCACTTCTTATCTCCATATCTTCTGATCTCAACATTGGTCTGCACAAGATCTCATGACCGCTCTCATATGTCTCTCTCTGTTTCTAAGGATCGTAAGGTTAATGTTGGCTTAGTCATCATTCCAAAATTCATATAGATTTACAAACCAATTCTTATTTTATAGGCATCAACATCATTTCCATGGGAACTGAATCGAAAGCTTGTCTTGAATCTCCCTATTAGTTTCAGTTTTATAAACCTTTACTGCTAGGTTCTGCCTCTAGTAATAGTGATTTCACTTTTTTTTTCTGATGTTGAAACAAGTTCTTGGGATCATGAAAAGGTTCATCAAATTCCAAATGAAGTACATGGTTACATCTTTAAGGTCGGATACGGAACATACCCATCTCTTGTTGCCACATCTCATATGGAGACAAAGACTGTTAGAAGAGTTGATACAGGAAATCAAGTATCAAGTTTTTGTGCCTGACACAGATTTTAGTGTTGATGGATGTGTCTGAAGAAGAGAAAGAGTAGAAATTGAATTACCACAGCGTGAAGCTTGCGTTGGCGTATGGGATCTTGAAGAGTAGTCATCATGGATCAGAAGTTAGAGATTCAGAAGAATATATAAGTATGTTTAGTGATTGCCAAAGCTGGATCAACTCAGTGTCCAACTTGTTGAATAGAGTGATTATAATGTGGGATCGGATACGGTTTCGTAGGTGTAAACGGTTAAAAGAAAGAACAAATGCTTTACAAACCAGCGACCTAAAGATCATCTGTTGAGAACAACTACAGTCTTCAGCTCTACCAACTAAGGTAAGGTCGGCTTGTTATACCACGTCTAGTTTATTCATATAAATCATCTTCTTGATAACATGCACTTCGCTCTATTACGTAAAAGCATGATTATTGGAGGGTTCTTAAGGTGGAGTTTTTAGCAGAATATAAGAATCTGTCTCTTAATTTATGTTAAGAAGTCCTTCCTATGAACTTTCTACTAATCATGTTCTAACAACGTTTAAAAACAAAAACTTTACTAAACTTTGTGACGTGGCGAATGATAAATGGGCTTGTGAGGAGCACACACTCTTCCACATCCTCTCGCTCTTTCTATACTCTTCCTTCCTCTCATCATAACATTTATCTTCTCCACTGATCCCCACCAACCACACGTATTACTTTTTCTCAATGACGACGATGTACGTTACTCCGGCGACGCTTAACGCCGGAAAACCGTCAGCAGTCTTCTCTCCGGTTACTTCAAACCTCCAGAGATCATCATCTTTCTTGCCGTATTACTCGTTGAGGATACTCGACAACAACAAGACGAAGTCTCTTTCGAAATCTTCATTATCCTCCTCTGCTCCAAGATTCTCTATGCGTGTCTCCTCCAAGCAAGCCTATATCTGCCGTGACTGCGGGTCTCTCTTTCAATCCATCTCTCTCTCTCTCTCTAACATTTAAAAGTTCATTTATCATCATCATCATCTCTTTCTATTGATTCTTCACAGGTATATATACAATGACAGAACTCCATTCGATAAGTTGCCTGACAATTACTTCTGTCCAGGTATGATGATTAATAAGATTGTCTTGTCAAAGAAGTTGTTGCTTTGACCAGTTTTTTTCTAGGAGCTGTGTCTGGTTTTCAATGGTGTTATAATGTGGGTTGTTTGCAGTGTGTGCTGCTCCTAAACGGCGGTTTAGACCGTACATGCCTGATGTGAGCAAGAACGTCAACGACAAGGATGTGAGAAAGGCTAGAAAAGCTGAGCTCCAACGTGACGAAGCCATTGGGTAAGACAAAACTCTGTTATGGTTTTCTTCTCATAACCTTTTTTTTTTTATCTTATGGCAATCTCATGCAGGAAGGCTTTGCCTATAGCAATTGCTGTTGGGGTTCTAGCTTTAGCAGCTCTTTACTTGTATGTCAACAATACCGCATGAGTGGCGGCTACATGAGTGGCGGCTACATTTCTTTGTTTCTGCGTTGTTAGACATTATAAATGTTAAAGTAAAATGTTGAGCTTTCTAACGGTATTCAATGTTGTTGAGATGAAATTAAAAGACAAAGTGTGAGAGACAGTGAGTAAGAGAATGGCTACTAGTCTTGCAAGATGAGTGATCCTTGTATTGGTCTATCGATTGAAGATTGCTAAAGTATGTTCAAGGAAGACAAGTTTTCGTTGATGCTTGAGTATGTCGCTGGCTTGAACTCGTACGGGCCGAACCTGTAGTACCCAAACCTGTAGTACCCCAGACTTTCATTTTCTTTAGTAATAGCTGAGAAATTAGATAAGAGCTGAGTGATGTGATGAATTCCTGATTTCGATTCTGGTCAAAGCCACGATTTCAAGACAGCAAGATCTGAAGTACAATAGCTAGCCCCATTCTGCAATCCAAGAATGAAACTTCAAGCACGGAAGAAGAATAATTTACAAGCTAGAGATTGTGGCTCTTTTGCTTAAAAAGAGAAGCAATATACCCATGAATTTGGAAATCCACCAGGTGAAGTTGAGCCTTGGTACAAGCAACGACAACTGAGGTGTATAGTTGTCAAATGCTCTCTCCAATGTCCTATTTAGTTTCAGATACATTATAAATAACCATCGATCTCTATTGATTTAAAAAAGACTTACACCAATGACTTCTTCAGGAAGTGAGCGTTGGGCGGTCACAGAAATTTATGTACTCCTCAGCGTCCCTGATCGCATATGAACTTACCTGCCGCATCAAAACACTGCTTAACACTCCAATAGTGTATTTGCAATACACAAGAAGAGCTCATATCCCCTCACCTCAACATCACATTTCAGTTCTTTTGGACACGGCTTAACCATAATATATAATCTCTGCAACCGTAAACAATGAATAAAGAGATAAGCTTTGGTTCAAATTGGAATCAAACAAGAGAGTTTAGCTATGAGTGCTTGCTTACTTGACTAAACGGTTTCTGAGGAAGATGAAGGAAAACACATTTCATACAAGACAGGAGTGTACATAGATGAATGTAGTGTTTTCAACAACCTGTTCGAGAGAGATACAAGACTTGTGAACCATCAACCATCTCAGCAGCATTCTGCCAAAAAAAAAACACTAATTCAAACTCAGATTCCAACAAACAAGTATTCTTCTATAAAGCATCAATCACGAAACCTAATGTTGAAGTAGTTCTCAGGATCCCTTGAAGCTTGCTCCCTCTTAAACCTCAAAATCCAATCAACAGTTATTAGAATCAGTGAAACGTTTAAGTGTAGTAGTAGAAGTTTAACTTAGCATCCCCGTATCAGAAGCATACAGGCTGCTACACAGTACGACCTTTACCAAATGGGCGCTACTCTTGAAAATCATTTCCTGTCTGAGCATTGGCCTGTGTACATTTCACAAACGTCAAAGATCCAAAACTTCAAACAATGTACATATAATGCAAGTGTGTGGTGGTGATAATCCAAATCGTGTTACAGTCTTTCTAATTTTATCTTTATATAATATTTGATTCATTATCTCCCAATGCATATACTTTATTTGCTGATAGAACAAAAGGCATGCTTGATAATAATATACAGTACAAACCTCAAAAATGACCTTGAGGAGTATCTGATATGACTAGGGATGTTAACTACAGGGTTAGGGCACAGCCCTCTTTTGTTTATTATAAGCCCAGCCCTATTTTAACCCAATGAAAATGAGCATTTTAATCCCGAACTATTTGCAATCGGCAATTTTAATACCCAAGTATCGGTCGCGCAGAATTATTCCCCAACTAATAGATGACTGCGCAAAATTATGATCAACATAGTCAACCGTTAGCTGGTTAACGGAATATGACGTTTCGCCCACTATTTAACGGTTGACTATTATAATCATAATTTCGCAGTCAACTATTAGTTGGGAATAATTTCAAGATATGTTATTTGAGTATTTAATTTGCCGATTGAAAATACTTGAGGAATTAAAAATGAGAATTTATTTTTTAAAATAAATTCATTATTTCAAAAAAAAATCAAATTAGATATAACCAATATATGAGATTTTTACTTTTAGAAGGAGATTTTGAACTTTTACATTTATTTATAAGAATATAAATAATTATAGTTACATTGTATTATTGATACACTTCATGTCTGTAAAATCTTATATATAGGTTATATCTAATTTGAAATCTTTTAATTATGATATTTTTAATTTACCGATTGAAAATACTTGCAGAATTAAAAATAAGAATCAATTTTTGTAAAATAAAATCATATTTAAAAAAAACATTCAAGTTAGAGATATAACCAATATATGAGATTTTTTACTTTTAGAAGAGATTTTTGAAAATACTTGAAAAATTAAAAATAAGAATCTATTTTTGTAAAACAAAATCATAATTTAAAAAAAAACATTCAAGTTAGATATAACCAATATATTTGCAACTATAGTTATTTATATTCTTATACAAGTAAATGTAAAAGTTCAAAAATCTCTTCTAAAGTAAAAATCTCATATATTGGTTATATCTAACTTGATTCTTTTTTTAAATTATGATTTTATTTTACAAAAATAGATTCTTATTTTTAGTTTTTCAAGTATTTCAATCGCCAAATTAAAAATATCATAATTTAAAAGATTTCAAGTTAGATATAACCTATATATAAGATTTTAAGTGATTTTACGGACATGAAATGTATCAAGAATACAATTCAACTATAATTATTTATATTCTTATACAAGTAAATGTAAAAGTTCAAAAATCTCCTTCTAAAAATAAAAATCTCATATATTGGTTATATCTAACTTGATTCTTTTTAAATTATGATTTTATTTTTAAAAAGTCAATTCTCGCTTTTAATTCCTCAAGTATTTCAATCGGTAAATTAAATACTCAAGTAACATATGCAGAATTATTCCCCAACTAATAGATGATCGCAAAATTATGATCAACATAGTCAACCGTTAGCTGGTTAACGGAATATGACGTTTCGTCCACTATTTAACGGTTGACTATTATAATCATAATTTCGATGCGATCAACTATTAGTTGGGAATAATTTCAAGATATGTTATTTGAGTATTTAATTTGCCGATTGAAAATACTGAGGAATTAAAATGAGAATTTATTTTTAAAATAAATTCATTATTTCAAAAAATCAAATTAGATATAACCAATATATGAGATTTTTACTTTTAAGGAGATTTTGAACTTTTACATTTACTTCTATAAGAATATAAATAATTATAGTTACATTGTATTATTGATACACTTCATGTCTGTAAAATCTTATATATAGGTTATATCTAATTTGAAATCTTTTAAATTATGATATTTTTAATTTACCGATTGAAAATACTTGCAGAATTAAAAATAAGAATCAATTTTTGTAAAATAAAATCATATTTAAAAAAAACATTCAAGTTAGAGATATAACCAATATATGAGATTTTTTACTTTTAGAAGAGATTTTTGAAAATACTTGAAAAATTAAAAATAAGAATCTATTTTTGTAAAACAAAATCATAATTTAAAAAAAAACATTCAAGTTAGATATAACCAATATATTTGCAACTATAGTTATTTATATTCTTATACAAGTAAATGTAAAAGTTCAAAAATCTCTTCTAAAAGTAAAAATCTCATATATTGGTTATATCTAACTTGATTCTTTTTTTTAAATTATGATTTTATTTTACAAAAATAGATTCTTATTTTTAGTTTTTCAAGTATTTCAATCGCCAAATTAAAAATATCATAATTTAAAAGATTTCAAGTTAGATATAACCTATATATAAGATTTTAAGTGATTTTACAGACATGAAATGTATCAGTAATACAATTCAACTATAATTATTTATATTCTTATACAAGTAAATGTAAAAGTTCAAAAATCTCCTTCTAAAAATAAAAATCTCATATATTGGTTATATCTAATTTGATTTTTTTTTTTGAAATAATGATTTTATTTTAAAAAAGTCAATTCTCGTTTTTAATTCCTCAAGTATTTTCAATCGGTAAATTAAATACTCAAGTAACATATGCGCAGAATTATTCCCCAACTAATAGTTGACTGCGCGAAATTATGATTATAATAGTCAACCGTTAAGGAATCGAATTTAAAACCGCCATCTTTCCGTTAACTAGTTAACAGTTGACTATGTTGATATTAATTTCACGCATCAACTATTAGTTGGGAATAATTCTCATACACCAATACTTGGGTATTAAAATCGCCGATTGCAAATAGTTCGGGATTAAAATGCCCATTTTCCCCCCTATTTTAACCCTATTATAATCAAGGGTTAAGGCTGGTACCAGGGTTAACTCATTTAATTGAAAAAAATATTTCATTTATTTTTGTTCTTAAATTTTAAAGATAAAACTAGAAAAATTAAGATATGATATGATTCTTTCCTCCAATTTGTTGAGCATCAAAATCAAAAGATTTCCTCCCAAAATCGCAAAATCGAGTTTTTGCTCCACAACTAAGAATAAAATTTTTTCGTCAAAAAAAATTGTGTTTTTTCCGCCAAAACCTAATTTGAGTTTTCCACCAAAACCACAAAATCAAGTTTTCCGCCAAAACCGCGAAAATCGAAGTTTTCCGCCAAAACCGCAAAATTGAGTTTTCTGTCAAAACCGCAAAATCGAAGTTTTCCGCCAAAATTGTAAAATCGCGTTTTCCGCCAAAACAAAGAAAATAAAGTTTTCACGAAACCGCAAATCGGTTTTCCACGAAACCATAAAATCTAGTTTTTCCGCTAAAACCGCGAAAATCGAAGTTTTCCGCCAAAACGCAAAATCGAAGTTTTCCGCCAAAACCGCAAAATCGAGTTTTCCGCCGAAACCATAAAATCTAGTTTTTCCGCTAAAACCGCGAAAATCGAAGTTTTCCGCCAAAACCGCAAAATCGAGTTTTCCGCCAAAACAAAGAAAACGAAGTTTTCCGCCAAAACCGCAAAATCGAGTTTTCCGCCAAAACCGCAAAATCGAAGTTTTCCGCCAAAACCGCAAAATCGAAGTTTTCCGCCAAAACTAAAACCGCAATATCGAAGTTTTCCGCCAAAACCGCAAAATCGAAGTTTTCCGCCAAAATCGAAAAATTTAGTTTTACGGTTTTCCAGAAAAACTTAATTTTACGTTTTCACGGAAAAAATTCGATTTTGAGGTTTTGGCGAAAAACTCGATTCTGGTTTTTTGGCGGGAAAACTCGATTTCGAAGTTTTGACGAAAAACTCGATTTTGCGTTTTTGGAAGGAAAACTCGATTTTGTTGTTTTAGTTGAAAACTCGAATTTATGGTTTCGACGGAAAATTTCGTTGTTCAGTTTTTGACGAGAAAACTCGACTTTAAGTTTTTTTTGATGAAAAACATTATTAAATATTGTATAATAGTTGTGTGAATCAAAATAAAAGGGTTAGAATTTAAACCCTGGTCCTATTAGGACCAACCCTATTTGAACCCTATTTAAAAAATGAGAGTTAGGGTTACAAATGGGTTTAGGTTGAGCCCATATTAACATCCCTAGATATGACACACTCACCAAGGATACAAGGCTCTCTTTGTGTAAGAAACTTTGGCTAAGAAGTTGAATGAATGTTTTGTTGAGTTTAAAACAAAAAAAAGAAAAAAGAAAAGCAAAAACAATACCTCGCCACAGCAGATTTTCTGTCTGCTGGATATTTTTTTAGAATAAAATCTACTTCTTCTTTACTTTCTCTTATTTATTGAGAAATCACCAGATTTCCCTTTTATTTTTGTATAGTTTAATTTAACCCAAAGTATATTCCACAATGACAAAACGGTGGAGTAATCGTCATCTTCAGTATTCTAAAATTGATAATGAAAATATAATCACACCTTTGCCATTGCCGAATTCAGATAGGAAAAATACATATAACTTGCGCTAGAAAGGAAAACGATTTATTTTTATGCCTAAATATCCAATGTCTTCCCTTCAATTTACATTATTATATAAGAAAAAATTGATTATATAATCCAAACTGAATTTTCTGCAAAATTTATTTTGTTCCAAGTTTACATAACGGATCATAACTTCGCATACTAACATTTTGTATGTTAGATGCAATTAAAGAGTTTAAAGCCTAGAAGACTTAGCCTAAACGCCACATATTGCCCTAAGGTCGGGCCACATATTAGTTGCAATTAAAGGGTTCCTGCTTTCAATCAAACGTTGCTAAACCGTAAAGAAGAGGAACAAACAAATCACACAACCTACCAATGTCTGGTAAACACCAATATAATGTCTATCTTACTTATCATAAAGTTCCAACACAACATTCAAATTATTAAAGAAAAACATTTAACCATAAACGATAACTCCTTTACATAAAAGAGAGATAACTAAAAGCCTTAATTATACTCGTATTCGTATTCGACTTCGTTTGCGACTGCGACTGCGACTGCGACTGCGACTGCGGCTAGGGCTGCGGCATCAACTTCATCACCACCACCTCCACCTCCACCTCCACCATCACCGGAAACCTCTACAAGGCATAAATATATTTTTTTTAAAACAGCACAACTAAAAATCTAGAACTTCAATATGTTAAATATTAAAACATTATACTTATTTTATAAATCTGATTCTAAGTTTTAAACATAGATATATCAAGGATATATACCGTAAACTAAATTTTCTTGTATACTCTAGCAAAAATAGAATCAGTTACGTTATAATCAAGAAATAGGTCTTCGATCTACCTACAACTTGATAACAATATATAGCCACAACTCAATGATATAGCTCGGTTACATTACGTGCCATAACATGTTATGCATTTTACCTTATATGACCCCTAAAAGAAAAATACGTTTCTCACTTATTATATAGTGTTCAGCGTAGGTAGTATACATATTCTAAGCTAATGGTGAAAATATGAAAATTTCCATATTCGGTTAAAGAAGTTTCCTAAATCTAAACTAAATGTACCCAGAATCTTTCAAAAAACATTTTCCCCATGTTTTTCTCATCGTCTCCCGATATATAGTTCTATTCTAATTCACTTTATTCAAGAATTTTCTACTATCTTTAATTTGTTGTCTTTATTGGTAAGACAAAAACCAGTTCTTAATGCGAGATTTTCTTCGAGGATGTTCCAAAATTTGTTATTGCAAATGAAAAGTATGATGATACAACATTCAAAGTTACTTAAAATTAGAAAACACAGGAACCACGGCTAAAAGTATAAAAGGTTTGGCATTTAGGTGGCAACTTCCCTGATGGCAAAAGACTATATCTCCATCGGCGCATTTGAGAGCTTTAACTACTTGGGCTTAGAAACCGCTGCTCGAGCATCACCAGCTTGGTGTCCTTTGGCCAGACCTTCAATTATCGTACTCCTCCATCGGCTGAAGCTGCGAGCTCAAATCCACAATGTTAGCCTCAATCTGAACTCTTCGGATTCATCCTCAACATTGTTATCATCGCCTTCAACCTCACTAGGATCAAGCTACAAAATCAGAAAGAACAGTTAACTACAAATTGTTAAACCTGAGAACCACTAATCTCCCACTTAAGCACTGCGAGACCTGAGATGGAGTTCCAAAAAGAAAAAAAGATACAGATCCAAATCATTTTCAGATGTTGAGAGAGCCGAGAAAACAGTGGTTATTACGTCGATTTTCCGCTATTCCAAATTGACGACGAGGCTCTCCTCTTTAGATTCTGCAATCATGTAAGAAGGAGAAAGGGAGAATAATTGAACATCGAAGAGAGAGATATGTAGAGATGACTCATCGAAGTAAGAACAAGGATTCTCCAAGAACCCTAAATCTCCATTGATAGAGTCAAGAGTTACGGCCGAGAAGACAAGATAGAAAAAAAAATTAGAGGGTAACTCTCTGTTTTATCTCAGCCGTGTTTTTTATAATTCCCTTTGTTTTTACCTTTTTTAATATTAGATTAATAACGAAAATTATTATTAATAATTATAATTCATATTAATTAGTTAATATCAAAGGCTTTATGGTATTTACAGGAACTAAAAATCATATTTTTTCTAAATAGTTTTCTAAAATTTAAAATGTCCTATTTTTCTAATTTTTTGTTTATTTATTTGATGTGGAGAATGGAGATGCTCTGATAAAATTTTGATATGAGATCTAAGAGTGTCTGATAAAATTTTGATATGAGATCTAAGAGTGTAAAATGCCAAAACTAAAAAATCCGGAAAAACCCGAACTGAGTACCTTAGCGATGCCCAGGCCTAAGAAGGAGGATATTTTTGTCTTTTCAACCCAAGTATTTCAGCAGCCGAAAGTGTCTCAAGCCAATATATAAATCAAATTAAGGTTTTTCTGGGCAATTAAGCTTTTCCTGTCTGCGTCTCCAAAAGTTAACCACTGAATCCCAGCCACCAGTAGACGATGGTGATGAGAGATAATAGTAGGAGAGTTTTGAGTCGAGCTATGCATCCAGATACAGTTTCCAGACGCATGATCCAGAATATCCAGAATCGAGAACGAACGACATCTGATTGCTGCATCCAATTACTGCGGTCGGATGTCGCGTTTGGAATTCTCATCCGGTTCACGAAAAGAACAGGACCCTTTGTCCCCAGAATGTAAACTCATCCAAAATCCTTCATTTTCTCCAGACACCACCATGGAAACCTCAATACAACCGTGATCCCATAATCTCATCAGACACCTTAATTGAAATCTCAAAAATCTTGAAGATCTCGAGATTTTGTATTTTCTTTTATTTTCTGTAAAAGTATATTCGCCTTAGGGTTTTACTTTTTGCGGTAGTGTTAACTAAAAACACGTTAGAAAATTATAATTAGATATTATGGTACGTGAGAATAAAGTTGCAACAGATTCTATTTAATAAAATTGTTTAGCTAAAATTTAAATACAATGGAATCGTTGTTAAATCTTAAATATATATGTTTTTTTTTCACACTAAAAGATACTTGTATTAAACAACCAACATTACACATGGAGGGGTACATCATTGATCGGATAAACCAAAGCCGGACTAAATCCGGAAATTACGCCGGGAGAACAACAAGTTCTCCGGAAGCGAAGCCCAAACAAAGGAAGCATATTAACATAAACTTAAACTACAAACATGATGATAATGAAGGTGAAACCAAAAAATAAGATTAAGAGCCAACAACATAGGCGAAGATGAAGAAATGCTCTTAAGTAACATAACGCAAATGCACCAAGCGGTTCTTAAATATATATGTTAGATTAAAAGAAATTATGGAAATAATGAATAATTTAAATCATAGATTATAAATAATACAGTGATAAGTAGTGTCTTGTAAATAAATACTTTTAAAACAGAAGAGTGCAGGATAGTTTTGTCTTTTCAACCGTTTCACAGGGTAATAAAACTGAGGCAAATTAGGGGTTTTCTGGGCAAATTAGGGGTTTTCCCAGCCACCAGACGATGGGGAGGAGAGATAAAAGTAGGAGAGATTTGACGATGGGGAGGAGAGATTTGAGTCGAGCTATGGATTCGTGCGGGAAGTATTTATCTACGGCGGAGGAAATCGTGGACGCCCTCCGTTCCAGGTACGGTAAATATAAGAGGATGCCCCGTCAAGCACTTGTCCTCAACGTCAGAAATGTCCTTGATGCCCGAAACAACAACAAGAAGCGTGTGAAAGAAGACGAAGAGGATGATGATTCTGATGAAGGTGCTGGTGGTGGTAAGATGAAGAAACAGAGACGTCTTGATGAACAATCACATGTCGAGAGGAGAAACAAAGAGAAGTCAGTTTCTTATTCTTCTTCTTCGTCGGAAGACAGTGACGGCCATATCTCGACTTCCGAGGACGCTAAGGTGAGTCCAAGGATTGATTTGACCAGTGACTGCTTAAGAGGTAGCTACGCTAAGATGAATAGCTCCACGAAACTTGCTCCTCCTAAACAGAGACGTCAAGGTGCTGGTGGTGGTAAGATGAAGAAACAGAGACGTCTTGATGTCAAGGAGAAGTCAGTTTCTTCTTCTTCTTCGTCGGAAGACAGTGGCGGCCATATCTCGAAACTTGCTCCTCCTGGTAAAGTAGGACCTACTTTTAAAGACTTTGCCGGGATTAAAAAAGTGTTGGATGAGTTGGATCAGTATATTCTGTCCCCTATTCTCAATCCTCCATTGTTTGGGAAGATTGGAGCGAAGCCACCAAGCGGGATTCTATTCCATGGACCACCTGGCTGTGGAAAGACTCGCTTGGCCAATGCCGTCGCCAACGAAGCTGGTGTTCCCTTTTATCAGATTTCAGCCACAGAAATTGTTTCTGGTGTTTCTGGTAAATAATTGTACTCCACCACCCCATTTTTGATTGTTTAATGTATCTCTGTTACTGATGATCACAATCTCTCAGGTGCGTCTGAAGAGAATATTAGAAGGCTCTTCTCTAAAGCTTACAGGACTGCGCCTTCTATTGTGTTTATCGATGAGATTGATGCAATTGGTTCTAAGAGAGAGAACCAGCAAAGGGAGACGGAGAAGCGGATCGTAACACAACTATTGACTTGTATGGATGGGCCTCCTCCGGGAGGAGGAGAAGATACGACGGCTGCTGCTGGATATGTTGTTGTCATTGGAGCTACTAATACCCCTGATGCTCTTGATCCTGCTCTCAGAAGGGGTAGGCGATTCGGGCGTGAGATTGCTCTAACCCCTCCTGATGTACATGCCAGGGCTGAGATACTCTCTCTCGTTGCCCAAAGACTTAGACTTGAAGGTTCCTTTGACATGAAAAGAATCGCTCGCTTAACACCAGGTTTTGTTGGAGCTGATTTGGAGGAGTTAGCTGACATGGCTGCCAGTCTTTGCGTAAAGAGGATCATGGATTCAAGAAAATTGCAACTCTCCGGCGACAGTGATGATGGTGATGATAGATCTTGGCTGAGGCTGCCCTGGTCAGACGAAGATTTGGATAAGCTCTTTGTCAGAATGTCTGATTTTGAGGAAGCAGTCAAGTTAGTTAAGGGATCTTTAACTAGAGAAGGTTTCTCTACTGTGCCTGATGTCTCATGGGATGATGTTGGTGGGCTTGGCCAGCTACGGAGTGAACTCAACAATTACATAGTCAGGCCTATCAAATATCCAGACATGTATGAGGTAGTAACAAAAACCCTTGCCACTGTTACGTACTAGTCAAGACTTACTTGCTTGTTCCCTTAGGGTCTGAACGTGTTTCCCTTTTTTTTTTTTTTTATATAGAAATTTGGAAAGACGTTAGAGACAGGTTTCTTGCTCTATGGACCACCGGGTTGTGGAAAGACTTTGGTTGCAAAGGCAGTTGCAAACGAGGCAGGAGCTAATTTCATACACATCAAGGTATGCCAGATTTTCTGAATTTTTCTTTGCATAATAAAAATGGTCCTTAGTAATGATGGCTCCTATCCTTGTTGTATCGTTGGCTTTCAGGGTCCAGAACTTCTAAATAAATACGTTGGAGAAAGCGAGCGTGCTATTCGGACCTTGTTTCAGCGCGCCCGGACAAGCTCACCATGTGTAATCTTCTTTGATGAGGTTTGTGTAATAATAATAATAATAATAATATATCTTGCCAATATGTTTTTTGAATCTATTCAAGTTAAACAAGAGCTCTCTGATTCGTAATGTCTTTCAGGTGGATGCTTTGACAGGAAGGCGTGGCAGAGAAGGGGATCATTTGGTTGTTGGTGGTCTTTTGAACCAGGTAATTACATAAAAAGGCTTTCTTGCTAGGTTATATTGCAACCCTGAATCTTAATCAGGTGCTTTGATTCTTTGATGGTCCTCAGTTTCTCACTGAACTGCACGGTGGAGATAGACGTGACGTTTATGTCATCGGAGCTACGAACAGGCTCGATGTGATTGATCCTGCCTTCTTGAGACCAGGTAGGTTTGGGAATCTTGTGTACGTACCCCTCCCTAACGCGGATGACCGTGTTTCGATCCTAAAATCTATTGCAAACAAGAGACCCTTAGATCCTAGTGTTGATCTGGATGCCATTGCAAACAAGTACTGTGAAGGTTTCAGCGGAGCTGATCTCGCTAACCTGGTAAATCTTTGTCGTTATAAATGCTTTTTGATACATAAGACTACTCCCATGTTCTGTACTGATGGTTGGTTTGAATTTTGATGAAATGGAAGATGGACAAAGCTATACACGTGGCTGTGAAGGAGAAGTTCCAGTCCATTGAGTCGTCTGAAGATGGCGATATGGATTTTAGTGATTGCACCATCAAGATGACTCATTTCAAGCAAGCCTTGTCCTCAGTCACACCATCTGTCAGCAAACAGGTAACACCTAATGTTTTCAATCCACTTTGAGATACTGAAAAATTTCAACCCGTCTCTCCTATAAGTGTACAATATGAATCTCGTTTTTGGTGCTTGTGCAGCAAATAAAACACTACGAGGAACAACGGAAGAAATTTCAAAGCAGCACCGGAAGAAACAACATGGACAAAATCAACGTAGGACCATCTTTTGCCCACGAGTGATTAAAAAAGAAAATATAAAAAGAAAATAGAACTCTTTTAATTTATAAATGTCTGCACTCGTTTTCCCGAGGGAGAGAGATGCCATGTCTTTTTTTTTTCCCCAACTTGACATTTAATCATAGTCATTAAGTTTTGTCTGTTCCAACAAGTGTTGTCGTTAAAATTACAAGCGAAATCTTTGCGCTTGGGGGCAATGACTCGGCTGATCAGGTACTAAGTTGGATATATACAGAGAAGATGTTGTAGTTCAAAAATATATATACAGAGAGGATATATGAGGGAGATGAAAAGCTGAGCAACATTCCAATATGTTTGGCTTTTATGCTGTCTCGGACTCCCTTGTTTGCTAGTAACTACTATAGAATACTAAAATCATTATCATGATGCCCATGATCCCCTTTGTATTAAAATAGGAGCATTTTAACAAAGTAACCTCATGTTCATATGTTAATAACAAAAATGTCATTTTCTAAGTTACATCACTATAGTTCTTCTCAATTTTTTTAATTAAAAATCTTTCTTTAACAAGAACCATCGTAAAAGACACAAAAAAAGTAATTGGCCGCTATACAGAAAAAAAGAAGTTATCATCTGAATTTTTAGGTCGAGGTGACGAGATGTATAAAAACTCATCTTTTCCACACTAAGGCTGATGTGGGAATCGAAATTGACAATGTCGATTTTTGTTAAACTAGAAAAGTTAGGGTACCTTTATTTTTTCAGAGGACCGAATTATCAGCGTAAACACATAAATACGAAAAAATAGATAACAAAATATTGGTAGTAAAAAGATGCAGTTTTAGACGTTGATTCCGAAACAACTGTTTTTGATCCCAATAGCGAACAATATATGAGGCCGAGCTGAAGATCTAGTGGAAAACAACTCAGTGAAATAGGGAACGCGAAGCATAGGTGTCAAGAGCTTCGATACGCAACGACATCTGCCTATAGACTTTACGGGCCCATTTCGATAAAGAGATCAACATGGATCAGCGTTGAATATTTTTTCCACTCAAGGTCTGTGATGACAGAGAGAAGAGGAATTTGCTGTAAAACCTATAGCTTCCATTTGAGGTTGTAATTTGCTAATATAGAACGTATTATTAACTAAACATTTGTCTCAATACACCTTTTTCCATTATTTACAATTTTTAGTCTATTTTATACCCTTTATTAATTCTAAAACATTACAAAAGAATAGATTTCAGAATTTTAAAAATATGAAAAAAGATACCATTATTATTTGATTGGTTAGAATCTATTGTCGACAAATAAAAATTGTTATAGCTTTTCTAATACTTCTTTTGCCTAGTTTAGAAGTAGGAAAATGTGACATTTAGTAAAGAATCAAAAAATCTCCGTCAAGATATGAGGTGCCTATACTTACGTTATTGTATTTATGGAAACTTTACAAAAATGTCCTTTTCCCCTGGTGTGTACATGTTGTATGCAATTATTTGTTAATTAGCATATTAGGAAATTATGATTAAGACCAACTCGGTAAAATTTGTTTTCTCATTTTGAAACGATTCTTAATTGTATCGTGGGGGTTCATATCGTACATTTGACGATCATTCTAATCATGAATAATAAAATTTATTAAAATTGTGACATTTTAGATTAATGCTGAAGTATTGTATAAAATAATCTGCCAAACGATGTGTTCTTATATCTGTTTGTGAGGTGTGTGTGTGTTTTAGGGGTTTTCTTTGTTAAACTCTTTTCCTTGGAATACAATCAGTGTCAGAAAAAAAGTGTTCTTGTATCTGAAAAAAACTTTGTTCGAATGTATAAGCACCATTTCAATATAAATCGGCGTTCGTGTTTCTATGTCAAGCGAAATCAAATATATGCATATACTATAAGGTTATTTTCAAAACCAATTGAAGTTGCAAGTATTATTTGTATCGTTGAAACATAAGATTGGACTATCCTAAAACAATAATTAGGCACAACCCTCAGGTTATGTATGTGTTGGGATAAAAATATAGATTGTGTACAATCATCCATTCACTAACGGAGCACTAAACCAAAACGAATACAAGTGTTCATTATTATTAGGTTCAACACATAAGCAAAGTTATCGGGAATCTCTAAATAAGAAATTTACTGTAATTATGTGTTGAAGATAATATATGCTTGGAACAAATAGACATTATACTATTAAGTAAGTATGTGTCAACAAATACAAGAAACCTCTTATATTGTATACGAAAAACATGAAAACATTTGAAAACTATTCGCGTAAAAAACATCAAAATATCTGATTTTTCTACAGTTGATGTTGGTTAGGTGTATTTTGATTTCAATTGAACCGAAGCATAAGCAATCAAATTATTTCATTTTTTAAATGTTAGAATGCAATAAAAATCTTAAATTAACGTGATACACATATATAGAATCAGGAAAAATTAGGTAAGTGTAATATATTTGTTTCGATCAAATAAGAAAGAAATAAATACGAAGTATTATCACCAAACTGGTGTATCTATCGAATATATATGCTTGCAACACAATTCTTCAGAAGTTATATATGGGAATTTAAGTTGAAGACTATAAAAAACTTTGGCAACAAGGAAAAACTTTATATATGGGAATTTAAGTTGAAGACTATAAAAAACTTTGGCAACAAGGAAAAACTTGTCCAATTTTTTTTGGTAGTTATGGAAAACTTATATTAAATTTTCTTAATGTATCACGATAATAATGGGGATTCTTGGTACTTAGTGTTATAACTATGAGTTTTCCTGCGCCATACGCAGATATAAAATATTTAAAAATGTTATATATAAATAAAATTTTCTATTTTTATATTTTAGTTTTATTAGTTTAAAAAATAAAACCATAATGTAATTGTTTTTAGTTTGATTTATTCAAGTTTACTTTGACTTTTTAATTTTGCATTATTTAACTTTTGATAAAAATAATTGAAATTTATAAAATTACTTTATTATATTATTATTCATTTAATTACCATTTTTAAATATGTCTATTTGTAAATATATAAATTATTTCTAATAATATATACATTAAATAAAAATAACTTATATATGTTGATAAAATATATTTTAAACTATACTTATTTTAATAATAAAAATATGATTCATATATTGATGTAAAATTTTAATATTCGTAATTATTATTTATATATAAAAGCATATTATTTTAATTGATATAGAAAAGTTATTAGGTATCATAAAATCTTACCAAAATGAATATTTACTGAGAAAAAATATTTTTGATATAAAATTTATTAGTTATTACTATATTATGAAACTTTTCCAAAAATATAAATCCGTATATAGAAAATCATCATTATTATATTTAAGAAATCTTACCAAAAACATAAATATAAATATAGTAAATTTTACATGTTACAATTAGATTTATGTCATGTCATATTTCTTTTAAGCCATGTCATCATTTTTTTGTGAAGGTTAATGTAGTGATGACACATATACAAATCACTTCTCAAATATAGTCTAGGAGATTAATGTATCACATTAACCAAACTATCAATCCTATAGATACTGTCGACTGCAAGCATTCGAAAAGCATCATATTTCTAAGGTTTTGATTGGTAGAGCATTAGCATTAACACTATGCTTTACATTATCCAATCACCATTTGTTAGAAAAGTATTTAGAAAAGCATTTACTAAATGCTAATGCTCTCTCGCAAATGCTCTCATATGAAGCTTTTGGAAGAGCATTTGCATTTATAATTTACAAATTTAAGAAAAATATATAATTAGTTTATTTATTTTATTTAATAATATCATAAAATTATTTTTATATCCCAAAAATGAAATTTTGATTTCTAAAACAAATTTACAATGTAAATATGTTTTTTGAAAAATATTATTTCACATTTAAAATATAATTTAATTAATTAAATTATATATTATTAAATTATATTTTAAATGTAAAATATTATTTTTTAAATAGACATTTTAATTGTAAAATTTATTTTTAAAATAATATTTTTCGATATAAAATAATTTTGAAATTAGTAAATAAAATAAATTAATAATATATCTTTTGATTTTATATATTAATATTAATATTAATATATATATATATATTAGAAGTATATTTATTATAAATAAATATCTTATATATTATATACTAACTTTTATAATAATTTTAAATAACATGTCCGCTGTACCAATCAATCTATTAAACAGTTTAGTAAAAACATACATCTTCTGCAGCATATTGCTTCTATAGCATACTGCTACTGCTTTATCATCTGCTTTGCCAATCAGGGTCTAAGTATCTATTCAGTTAAGGATTTAAAGCAAATTAATTAAAATAAGAAGTTACATATTTTATTTTTATAAGGATTAAACTATTTTCAGAGTATTCGGTTTATTTGGTGCATAAAAAAGTTTGATAATCAGCTCTGATTAATTTTGTATGGTCGGCCCATAAAGAACCACACAATTATTGTCTAAATTATAAACCTAACCCAATTTATAGTTATATTTTAATATTTTCATTTTACACCTTATAAAAATTGTTTAATTCTAAAAACAATTAAAAATTTCAAGCTCAAACGGATTGGCCCATCATAAATTCAAAATAGGTTTTATTCTACAGTTACAATTACAAATGGTCCCAAGACAGCGTATAGATGATTATATAAAGAAAATGTAATTAATACAAATTTGAGGTTATAAATTTTTTAAAAGACTGGGATATGTAAACGGTGAAAGTTGGGCTTGACTTTTCATTCTTTTTTTTTTTGTTTTTGTTTTTGTGCAACCCATGAAAATGATGGATAATTAAAGTGATTAAAATAGAAGAAAACATTAGAAATCCCCAAATAAAAAATGAGATTTTTCTTTTTTAAACTTAAAAATTCATTAAAACACAATTTTATTTTTTTTCAATTTAAAAAAAACGATTTAACAAATAAGGAAACTGAATATTTCCAAATATTCTCTTCTTATATTTTTTGAACTGTTTATCTTTATCCGTAGAATCTGATAGCTAATATGATATCTTCCTGACTTTGGCAGTTTGAATGCTTAGAGCAAGTCGATCCTCCGTCTCCTAGTGTCGATGCTCTGTCTCCCCTTGTCGATCCTCTTCTCGAATGGGATCAGCTTGGTCCTTTTGACACTGAAGATCTTCCTGACTTTGACCTTAAAGGTATATTTGATTATTTTATCTTGTCTATCTTCTAAATAAATTTTATACAACATTCCATTTGTTTAGGTTATATTTTTCTTATATTCCTATTATTTTTGGTCCAGGTGATGAGATCAGTCTTACGCGAGTCGTACGTGTTTCCGAGCAATCTCACAGTAACCACTGGAGTATATTCTTACTCAGTTACTGGGTCGCCAAATGAAATCCATTTCACCATTGAGGAGGAGCTTGTTTTCTTCCCTCAGAAAAAAGCTTAGAGCATGTTTAACGCCAGATCTTAACACGAAGTTTATAAAAATTGTTTAATTCTAAAACAATTAAAAATTTCAAGCTCAAACGGATTGGCCCATCATAAATTCAAAATAGGTTTTATTCTACAGTTACAATTACAAATGGTCCCAAGACAGCGTATAGATGATTATATAAAGAAAATGTAATTAATACAAATTTGAGGTTATAAATTTTTAAAAGACTGGGATATGTAAACGGTGAAAGTTGGGCTTGACTTTTCATTCTTTTTTTTTTGTTTTGTGCAACCCATGAAAATGATGGATAATTAAAGTGATTAAAATAGAAGAAAACATTAGAAATCCCCAAATAAAAATGAGATTTTTCTTTTTTAAACTTAAAAATTCATTAAAACACAATTTTATTTTTTTTCAATTTAAAAAAAACGATTTAACAAATAAGGAAACTGAATATTTCCAAATATTCTCTTCTTATATTTTTTGAACTGTTTATCTTTATCCGTAGAATCTGATAGCTAATATGATATCTTCCTGACTTTGGCAGTTTGAATGCTTAGAGCAAGTCGATCCTCCGTCTCCTAGTGTCGATGCTCTGTCTCCCCTTGTCGATCCTCTTCTCGAATGGGATCAGCTTGGTCCTTTTGACACTGAAGATCTTCCTGACTTTGACCTTAAAGGTATATTTGATTATTTTATCTTGTCTATCTTCTAAATAAATTTTATACAACATTCCATTTGTTTAGGTTATATTTTTCTTATATTCCTATTATTTTTGGTCCAGGTGATGAGATCAGTCTTACGCGAGTCGTACGTGTTTCCGAGCAATCTCACAGTAACCACTGGAGTATATTCTTACTCAGTTACTGGGTCGCCAAATGAAATCCATTTCACCATTGAGGAGGAGCTTGTTTTCTTCCCTCAGAAAAAAAAGCTTAGAGCATGTTTAACGCTCGTATCTTAACACGAGTTTCTAGAAATTAAATAATTAAAATAAATTAAAATTAGAAAAGAGAAAATTGAGAGACTCTTAATTAAGAGCATTAAGAAACGGTGTTTGTCCACATATATGTGTAACATATTTATTGGTTCTGTTTGACAAAGAAAAATGAAAAATATATATATTTAACATATTTATATATATATTGGGTATGCTTGGTCAGTGAGAATGATGATTTTTTTTTGTATGGCCAGTTTAGAGTTATTTGAAAATCAAAGAAAAGTATGTATACTTTCACAAAAAAACATATGGAAACTAAAAAAGTTTGCGTTAAAAAAAAAACTAAAAAAGTTTGTGTTAAAGAGAACTAAAAAGTCTATATAAGAAGAAAAACAAAACATAAAACAAAACATAAAACAAAAAGTTTGAGGGATAATTAATTTCTTCATATCAACGAACTCTTGTCTTTCCAACAATCCAATTAGGTTTATGTCAAAAATATGATGAAACTAATTTTCATATTTTTGTAATTTGATTGTGCATTAAGATACAAGAGATTTGTTGATCCGGAATATTCAACGTACTAAGACTCAACCGACTAATTTTCAAGTATCTGATTAGTCTGATGCGGTTACTTGCGCAAAAGAAGCTAGATATTCATATCGCCTAGTTACAAGTTATGATAATCTAAAAGTAACAGATTTAAATCCACAAATTTTAGGATCAGACATCATGTACCATCCGACCACACTAACCAGTGATTAAGATACTTGATATGAGAATTAATGAGCATGGTCTTATTTCATATTGGTTCTTCTTAGCAAAAAATAATCTTATCTCAAGATTTATAAAAATTACAAAATGAATTCTTGAACATAGAGGAATTAAAATATTATTCTTATAAATCACAGAAAACGATGGGTAAAAATAATTATTATCCCAAGAAACCACTATGAACATATTCAAAACGAAAAAAATATCATAATAGAAACGCAGAAAACTAACAATGTTAAGGGGTAAAACTTTTATTCATATCAACTCTTATATCTTTCACAATTAAACTATAAATAAAACTAACTTTAAATAGCTTTCTTTCTTAAGAAAAAAACGAGTAAGAACAACACAAGAAGCAAGTCCCATCCATTTTTCTCATTTAGAAACTGATCTCACGTCTCTCGGCAAAGAACTTTCCAGTGATAGCTTGATCGGGAAGCAATGCAAGCCAGACTCCAGTGTCAGCTCCATCCTCTGCTGAGATATTCCCCGCATAACCGGTCATCGCGGTTTTCACCCAACCGGGACAAAAGCAGTTTGCATATATCTTCTCTCCTTCTGGTCTCTCAGATAGTTCTTTCGCTAGTACTCTCGTGTACGCGTTCACAGCCATTTTGGAGACGGAATAGTCTGTGAAAGAATGTGGCCAACCTCCAGATTCCCACGTTCCTTCTTCCACTTGCTTCAGAAACTCAGATACTGTTTCGTCGATGGCTTCTTCTGTCAGAGAGTCCACATCCATAAGCTTAGCTCTCACAGCTTCATTCTCAAGTTTCTGTTCAATAAGAAAAAATCTGTTAGTTGCTACATAGTGTTGGAAGAAAAAAAGAGGAGAAGTGAGAGATATATGTTTACACTGTGGCGGCCTTTTAATCTACCAAGCCTCGAGGTGACGTTGACAATACGAGCACCTGGAGAAGCTTGTCTCATCAATGGAATCATGGCTTTGATTATGTTTTTTGTCCCATTGTAGTTTGTAGATATAACCATATGAGAGTACTCTACGGAGTTATGTGTTCCAACATTGTAGTTTACACCTGCATTGTTTATCTTAAAAAAAAAAAATCACATCATCAAGTTTTTAATCAATGTTCAAGAATAGTTAGACGGTGGCTAAACGCCATTTAGTAGATTGTTTAAACAGTGCTAAAAACGAGTTTTGAATGCACTGATTTTTAAAAAATCTTGTTGAATTTCAGACCTGATTTTTAGATAACCAAAGTGAAAAAAAATGTTATAATGGGATCAAACTTACTAAAACATCAATGAATCCATATTTTTCCTTAATCCATTGGCAGAAGTCTTGAATTGAGGAAGTGTCCAAGATGTCAAGGCGGTGGAAATCAACGTTGAACCCACCTTCTTGCAACACTTTAGCGGCTTCGACGCCTACATTCTCGTCTCTAGATGTTAGAATAACAGTTAAGCCATGTCCAGCCAATTGTTTCACCATCTCAAATCCTATCCCTCTATTCGCACCTGTTACCACCGCCACAGTTTCAGAGGTCCACCACCTAACAACAATTTTTATTTCAGCATATTCAAGAAAAAAATAAAAATATCTAATGAATCTCCTAAATGACATAATATAATCATAACTTCTGATTAAAGATCAAAACATAAAATGGTTCACCAAAAAAACAAGACAAAAATGACAAAGTCATCTTATAAAGAAGATACCTCTGGTGATCGGAGTAAGGAATAGTACGAAGGAGAGAGACTTGTTGGAGTCTCTTGTCTCGTTTCTCCTTGCTTCCAACCATTTTTGTCTTCTTTCTTTTATCTCTGTTTTACGACTCTTTCTTTTTTCTTCAATCTGAATATGCATGACCAAACTTTTTCATCTCCCTCTGGCAGATTCTTCTCATCCTTTTTGTGGATCAAAGGTCAATCTCTCCACTATTTGCGTGAGTTTTGTGTGGCCTCTCATTTTCGAATTCATAGTGATTCTATTTTTAGATCCAAGTTTTTTTTTATGGGAGTAGAATTAGCCTGGAGTGATTCAGTTGTGCATTTTGGTTCAATCTCTGATTTTCATATATACTAGTATTACCTCCCGTCAATCATTTTTACTATTCCAAAAATTCTGATCATAAAACTATAATGATTATCAACATATCAAAATAAATTACTATTTTAATCCCATATTTTTTTTTTCAAATCAAAGTCACCTACAGTTGCACATTGTATAAAAATATAGATTTCACATTGGCACATAAACATAGCACAGTCTATTTTACTACACATTTTTTAGATAGATGTTTAATGTAGTTTTTCTGTTTTTTTTATTGTATATTTACTTATTATTTATTTTTATTTAATATTATGATAGATATTTACTGTAATATTTTTATTTTTCATATTCTGTATTTACTTATTATTTATTTTATTATACATTTTTCAGATAGATGTTTAATTTAGTTTTTCCATTTTTAATATTGTATATTTACTTATTGTTTATTTTTTTATATTGTAGATTTAATTATTCCATTTTTTTTTGCTTTTATATCAAATGATAATATTATGTTAGAAGTATAATGTAATATTTATATTACTTTTATTATATATTTACTTATTGTTTATTTTCTTGTATTGTATATTTACTTATTATAATATTACGATAAATGTTTAATATAATATTTTTATTTCTTATATTTATATTTACTTAATATTTATTTACTACATATTTTTCAGAGAGATGGTTAATTTATTCATTTTCATTTCTTAATTGTATTTTTACTTATTGTTTATTTTTTATATTAAATATTTACCTATTCTAATATTGTATATTTTCTTATTATTTATTTTTCTTATATTGTATATTTATTTATTCTAATTGTTTTGCTTTTATATCAAATTCTTATATTACGATAGATGTTTAATCTAATATTTATATTTCTTATACAATATATTTACTTATTATTTATTTTATTATACATTTTTCAAATAGTGTTTAATATAGTTTTCTATTTCTTATATTATATATTTACTTATTATTTATATTTTTATATTTTATATTTACTTATTATATTATTATAATGGTTGTTTAATGTAATATGTTTATATTATATATTTACTTACTATTTATTTTACTATACATTTTTCAAGTAGATGTTTAATTTAGTTTATCTATTTTTATATTATATATTTACTTATTTTTTCTTGTATGTATATTTAATTTTTATTTATTTTTTCTTATAATATAATAATTCTACTTTGTATATTGTATCTAAGAATACCCATCTTTGTATATTGTATTTCTAAATTACCGTTCCAAATCTATAATATTTCTCTACAAAATATATAAATTTCCTAAAATACCAGTTTTTAAAAAAATTATTTATGAAATACAACATATTGATAAAAAATTCTAAAAGTTTTCTCATATATCAAGAAAAACTCTTGTTATCCTAATTTCTAAATCAGAATCTTAAATCTACGATATTTATCTACAAAAATGATAACTTTCTAAAAATAACAGTTTTTAGAATTTTTTTTTTAAATGATGCAATCTATTGATAAAAAATTATAAAAGAATGTTCATCTATCAACAAAAAAATCTTATTATCCTAATTTATAAATCAGAATCCAAAATCTACAATATTTATTTACAAAAAAGATAATTTTCCTAAAATAGCAGTTTCATGAATATTTATTTAAAAATACAACAAAATGATCAAAATTTTTTAAAAATGCTCATATATCAACAAAAACTCATGTTATCTCAATTGCTTGATCACAATTTCAAACCTACAACTACAATATTTCTCTACAAAATTGATAACTTTCCCAAAATAGCAGTTTTTGGAATATTTAATTAAAAAATACAACATAGTATTCAAAAATTCTAACAAAATGTCAATCTATCAACAAAAACTCTTGTTATCTCAATTGCTTAATCACGATTTCAAATCTACAATATTTCTCTACAAAAGTAAAAAATTTCCTAAAATAGTAGTTTTTAAAAAATTTCTTTTAAAAATGCTTAAAAAATGCAACCTTTTGCCCAAAAATTCTAAAAGAATGTTCATCTATCAACAAAAACTTTTTGAGCAGTTTTTAGAAAATTTATTTAAAAATAGTATTCATTGATCAAATATTCTAAAAGAATGTCATCTATCAACAACTCTTGTTATCCTAATTTCACAGTCACAATCTCAACTACAATATTTTCCATAAAAAATGATGACTTTCCCAAAATAGCAGTTTTTATAAAATTTATTTAGAAAATACAACCTATTGATCAAACATTTTAAAAGAATGTTCATCTATCAACAAAACTCTTGTTATCTCAATTGCTTAATCACGATTTCAAATCTACAATATTTATTTACAAAAAGATAATTTTCCTAAAATAGCAGTTTCATGAATATTTATTTAAAAATACAACAAAATGATCAAAATTTTTAAAAATGCTCATATATCAACAAAACTCTTGTTATCTCAATTGCTTAATCACGATTTCAAATCTACAATATTTCTCTACAAAAGTAAAAAATTTCCTAAAATAGTAGTTTTTAAAAAATTTCTTTTAAAAATGCTTAAAAAATGCAACCTTTTGCCCAAAAATTCTAAAAGAATGTTCATCTATCAACAAAAACTTTTTGAGCAGTTTTTAGAAAATTTATTTAAAAATAGTATTCATTGATCAAATATTCTAAAAGAATGTCATCTATCAACAACTCTTGTTATCCTAATTTCACAGTCACAATCTCAACTACAATATTTTCCATAAAAAATGATGACTTTCCCAAAATAGCAGTTTTTATAAAATTTATTTAGAAAATACAACCTATTGATCAAACATTTTAAAAGAATGTTCATCTATCAACAAAAACTCTTGTTATCCTAATTTCTAAATCATAATCTCAAATCTACATTATTTCTCTACAAAAATGATAATGTTCCTAAAATAGCAGTTTCGGGAATACTTATTTAAAATACACAACATAATGATCAAAAATTCTAAAAAATTATCATCCTTCAACAAAAACTCTTATTATCCTAATTTCTCAATCATAATTTCAAATCTACAATATTTCTCAACAAAATTGATAACTTTCCCAAAATAGCAGTTCTTAGAAAATTTATTTACAAATAGAACCTATTGATCAAATATATAAAAAATGCCTATCAATCAACAAAACTCTTGTTATCTAAATTTCTAAATCACAATCTCAAATCTACAATATTTCACTACAAAAATGATATATTTCCCAAAATAGCAGTTTTTATAAAATTTATTTAAAAATGCAACATTTTGATCAAAAATTTCTTAAAAAATACTCATTTATCTACAAATATTCTTGTTATCCTAATTTCTATATCACAAACCTAAATCCACAGTATTTCTCTAAAAATGAAAACTTTCCAAAATAGCAGTTCTTAGAAAATTTATTTAAAAATACAACAAAATGATCAAAATTTTTAAAAATGCTCATATATCAACAAAACTCTTGTTATCTAAATTTCTAAATCACAATCTCAAATCTACAATATTTCACTACAAAAATGATATATTTCCCAAAATAGCAGTTTTTATAAAATTTATTTAAAAATGCAACATTTTGATCAAAAATTTCTTAAAAAATACTCATTTATCTACAAATATTCTTGTTATCCTAATTTCTATATCACAAACCTAAATCCACAGTATTTCTCTAAAAATGAAAACTTTCCAAAAATAGCAGCTTATAAGAAAATTATTTTAAAATACAACATATTGATGCAAAATTCTTAAAGAATACTCATCTATCCACAAATATTCTTGGTGTCTTAATTTCTAAATCACAAACTTATATCCACATTATTTCTCTAAAAAATGAAAACTTTCCCAAAATAGCAGCTTTTAAGAAAATAATTTTAAAATACAACATATTGATGAAAAATTCTTAAAGAATACTCATCTATCCACAAATATTCTTGTTATCCTAATTTATAAATTACAAACCCTAATCTACAGTATTTTTTCAAAAAAATGAAAACTTTCCATAAATAGTAGTTTTCAAGAAAATTATTTAAAAATACAGTCTATTGATGAAAAACTCAAAAAGAATACTCATCTATCCAAAAATATTCTTGTTATCATAATTTCTAATTTAGAAACTCAAATCTACAGTATTTCTAAAAAAAAAAGAAAACTTTCCAAAAATAACAGCTTTTACGAAAATTATTTTAAAATATAATATATTGATGAAAAATTCTTAAAGAATACTCATCTATCCACAAATATTCTTGTGATCCTAATATTTAAATCACAAACTCAAATCTACAATATTTCTCTAAAAATAAAAACTTTCCAAAAATAGCAGCATTTAAGTAAATTATTAAAAAATACAATATATTGATGAAAAATTCTTAAAAAATACTCATCTATCCACAAATATTCCTTTATCCTAATTTATACATCACAAACCTAAATCCACAGTATTTCTCTAAAAAATGAAAATTTTCCAAAAATAACAGCTTTTAAGAAAAGTATTTGAAATACAACACGTTGATGAAAAATTCTGAACGAATACTAAGATATTTATAAATATTTTTGTTATCCTAATTTCTAAATCACAAACTCAAATCTACTTTATTTCTCTAAAATTGAAAACTTTCGAAAAATAGCAACTTTTAAGAAAATAATTTTAAAATACAACATATTGATGAAAAATTCTTAAAGAATACTCATCTATGCACAAATATTCTTGTTATCCTAATTTCTAAATGAGA
Organism: Brassica carinata; assembly: GCA_016771965.1. Taxonomy (NCBI): domain Eukaryota; kingdom Viridiplantae; phylum Streptophyta; class Magnoliopsida; order Brassicales; family Brassicaceae; genus Brassica; species Brassica carinata. The sequence goes on from CM028695.1 coordinate 65,453,725, forward strand.
AACCCTAATCTACAGTATTTCTCAAAAAAATGAAAACTTTCCAAAAATACTAGTTTTTAAAAACATTATTTTAAAATACAACCTATTAATGAAAACCTCTGAAAAAATTATTCAGCTATTTGCAAATATTCTTGTTATCATAATTTCTTAATCATAAACTCAAACTTACAGTATTTCTCTAATAAATGAAAACTTTCCAAAAATAGCAGTTTTTAAGAAAAATATTTAAAAATACAACCTATTGATGGAAAACTCTGAAAGAATACTCAACTATCTACAAATATTCTTGTTATCCTAATTTCTAAATCACAAACTTAAATCTATAAAATATCTTTAAAAAAATGAAAACATTCCAAAAATAGCAGCATTTAAGTAAATTATTAAAAATACAATATATTGATGAAAAATTCTTAAAAATACTCATCTATCCACAAATATTCCTTTATCCTAATTTATACATCACAAACCTAAATCCACAGTATTTCTCTAAAAATGAAAATTTTCCAAAAATAGCAACTTTTAAGAAAAGTATTTGAAATACAACACGTTGATGAAAAATTCTGAACGAATACTAAGATATTTATAAATATTTTGTTATCCTAATTTCTAAATCACAAACTCAAATCTACTTTATTTCTCTAAAATTGAAAACTTTGGAAAAATAGCAACTTTTAAGAAAATAATTTTAAAATACAACATATTGATGAAAAATTCTTAAAGAATACTCATCTATGCACAAATATTCTTGTTATCCTAATTTCTAAATGAGAAACCCTAATCTACAGTATTTCTCAAAAAAATGAAAACTTTCCAAAAATACTAGTTTTTAAAAACATTATTTTAAAATACAACCTATTAATGAAAACCTCTGAAAAAATTATTCAGCTATTTGCAAATATTCTTGTTATCATAATTTCTTAATCATAAACTCAAACTTACAGTATTTCTCTAATAAATGAAAACTTTCCAAAAATAGCAGTTTTTAAGAAAAATATTTAAAAATACAACCTATTGATGGAAAACTCTGAAAGAATACTCAACTATCTACAAATATTCTTGTTATCCTAATTTCTAAATCACAAACTTAAATCTATAAAATATCTTTAAAAAAAATGAAAACATTCCAAAAATAGCATCTCTTAAGAAAATTATTTTAAAATACAATATATTGATTAAAAATTCTTAAAGAATACTCATCTATCCACAAATATTCTTGTTGTCCTAATTTCTAAATCACAAACCTAAATCCACAGTATTTCTCTAAAAAATGAAAACTTTCCAAAAATATCAGCTTTTCAGAAAATCATTTAATAATACAACATCTTGATGAAAATTCTGAAAGAATACTCATCTATCCACAAATATTCTTGTTACACTAATATCTAAATCACAAACTCAAATCTACAGTAATTCTAAAAAAAATGAAAACTTTTCAAAAATAGCATTTTAAAAAATTATTTAAAAATACAATATATTGATGAAAAATTATGAAATAATACTTATATATCCACAAATATTCTTGTTATCATAATTTCTAACTCACAAACTCAAATCTACAGTATTTCAAAAAATGAAAACTTTCCAAAAATAGCTTTTAAGAAAATTATTTAAAAATACAATATATTGATGAAAAATTCTTAAAGAATTCTCATCTATCCACAAATGTTCTTGTTATTCTAATTTCTGAATCACAAACTCAAATCTATAATATTTCTCTTAAAAATGAAAACTTTTCAAAAATATGAGCTTTTAAGAAAATTATTTAAAAATACAATATATTGATGAAAAATTCTTAAAGAATTCTCATATATCCACAAATATTATTGTTATCCTAATTTCTAAATCACAAACTCAAATCTACATTATTTCTCTAAAAACTGAAACTTTCCAAAAATAGCAGCTTTTAAGAAAATAATTTTAAAATACAATATATTGATGAAAAATTCTTAAAGAATACTCATTTATGCACAAATATTCTTGTTATCCTAATTTCTAAAGGACAAACCCAAATCTACAGTATTTTTCATAAAATGAAAACTTTCCAAAAATACTAGTTTTTAAGAAAATTATTTAAAATACAACCTACTAACGAAAGCCTCTGAAAAAAAAATTCAACTATTTGTAAATATTCTTGTTATCATAATTTCTTAATCATACACTCAAATCTACAGTATTTCTCTAATAAATAAAAACTTTCCAAAAATAGCAGTTTTTAAGAAAAATATTTAAAAATACAACATATTGATGGAAAACTCTGAAAGAATACTCAACTATCCACAAATATTCTTATTATCCTAATTTCTAAATCACAAACTTAAATCTATAAAATATCTTTTAAAAAATGAAAACATTCCAAAAATAGCATCTTTTAAGAAAATTATTTTAAAATACAATATATTGATTAAAAATTCTTAAAGAATACTCATCAATCCACAAATATTCTTATTGTCCTAATTTCTAAATCACAAACCTAAATCCACGGTATTTCTCTAAAAAATGAAAACTTTCCAAAAATAGTAGCTTTTTAGAAAATCATTTAATAATACAACATCTTGATGAAAATTCTGAAAGAATACTCATCTATCCACAAATATTCTTGTTATCCTAATATCTAAATCACAAATTCAAATCTACAGTATTTCTAAAAAAAATGAAAACTTTCCAAAATAGCAGTTTTTAAGAAAATTATTTTAAAATACAATATATTGATGAAAAATTATGAAATAATACTTATATATCCACAAATATTCTTGTTATCATAATTTCTAACTCACAAACTCAAATCTACAGTATTTCTCAAAAAAATGAAAACTTTCCAAAAATAGCAGCTTTTAAGAAAATTATTTAAAAATACAATATATTGATGAAAATTCTTAAAGAATTCTCATCTATCCACAAATATTCTTGTTATCCTAGTTTCTAAATCACAAACTCAAATCTACAGTATTTCTCTAAAAATGAAAACTTTTCAAAAATATGAGCTTTTAAGAAAATTATTTAAAAATACAATATATTGATGAAAAATTCTGAAAGAATACTCATTTATCCACAAATATTCTTGGTATCTTAATTTCTAAATCACAAACTCAAATCTACAGTATTTCTAAAAAATGAAAACTTTCCAAAATAGCAACTTTTAAGAAAATTATTTAAAAATAAAATATATTGATGATAAATTATGAAAGAATACTTATCTATCCACAAATATTTTTGTTATCCTACTTTCTAAATCACAAACTCAAATCTACAATATTTCTCTTAAAAATAAAAACTTTCCAAAATAGCAGCTTTTTAGAAAAGTATTTAATAATACAACATCTTGATGAAAAATTATGAAATAATACTTATATATCCACAAATATTCTTGTTATCATAATTTCTAACTCACAAACTCAAATCTACAGTATTTCTCAAAAAAATGAAAACTTTCCAAAAATAGCAGCTTTTAAGAAAATTATTTAAAAATACAATATATTGATGAAAAATTCTTAAAGAATTCTCATCTATCCACAAATGTTCTTGTTATTCTAATTTCTGAATCACAAACTCAAATCTATAATATTTCTCTTAAAAATGAAAACTTTTCAAAAATATGAGCTTTTAAGAAAATTATTTAAAAATACAATATATTGATGAAAAATTCTGAAAGAATACTCATTTATCCACAAATATTCTTGGTATCTTAATTTCTAAATCACAAACTCAAATCTACAGTACTTCTAAAAAAAATGAAAACTTTCCAAAACTAGCAGCTTTTTAAAAAATTATTTAAAAATAAAATATATTGATGATAAATTATGAAAGAATACTTATCTATCCACAAATATTTTTGTTATCCTACTTTCTAAATCACAAACTCAAATCTACAATATTTCTCTTAAAAATAAAAACTTTCCAAAAGTAGCAGCTTTTTAGAAAAGTATTTAATAATACAACATCTTGATGAAAAATTCTGAAAGAATACTCATCTATCCACAAATATTCTTGTTATCATAATTTCTAAATCACAAAGTCAAATCTACAGTATTTAATAAAAAAATGAAAACTTTCCAAAATAGCAGATTTAAGAAAATTATTTAAAAATACAACATATTGATGAAAAATTCTGAAAGAATACTCATTTATCCAAAAATACTAGTTTTTAAGAAAATTATTTTAAAATACAACCTATAAATGAAAACCTTTGAAAAAAATACTCAGCTATTTGCAAATATTCTTGTTCTCATAATTTTTTAATCATAAACTCAAATCTACAGTATTTCTCTAATAAATGAAAACTTTCCAAAATAGCGACTTTTAAGAAAATTATTTAAAAATACAATATATTGATGAAAAATTCTTAAAGAATTCTCATCTATCCACAAATGTTCTTGTTATTCTAATTTCTACATCACAAACTCAAATCTACAATATTTCTCTTAAAAATGAAAACTTTCCAAAAATAGGAGCTTTTAAGAAAATTATTTAAAAATACAATATATTGATGAAAAATTCTGAAAGAATACTTATTTATCCAAAAATATTCTTGTTATCCTAATTTCTAAATCACAAACTCAAATCTACAGTATTTCTCAAAAAATGAAAACTTTCCAAAAATAGCAACATTTAAGAAAATTATTTAAAAATACAATATATTGATGAAAAATTCTTAAAAAATACTGATCTATCCACAAATATTCCTTTTATCCTAATTTCTACATCACAAACCTAAATCCACAGTATTTCTCTAAAAATGAAAACTTTCCAAAAATAGCAGCTTTTAAGAAAATTATTTAAAAATACAATATACTGATGAAAAATTCTTAAAGAATACTCATATATCTACAAATATTCTTGTTATCCTAATTTCTAAATCACAAACTAAAATCTACAATATTTCTCTTAAAAATGAAAACTTTTCAAAAATAACAGCTTTTATGAAAATTATTTAAAAATACAATGTATTGACGAAAAATTCTTAAAGAATACTCATCTATCCACAAATATTCTTGTGATCCTAATTTCTAAATCACAAAATCAAATCTACAATATTTCTCTTAAAAATGAAAACTTTCCAAAAATAGCAGCATTTAAGAAAATTATTTAAAAATACAGTATATTGATGAAAAAATCTTAAAGAATTCTCATCTATCCACAAATATTCTTGTTATCTTAATTTCTAAATCATCAACTCAAATCTACAGTATTTCTCTAATAAATGAAAACTTTTCAAAAATAGCAGTTTTTTAAAAATTTAAAAATACAACCTATTGAAGGAAAACTCTGAAAGAATACTCAATTAACCACAAATATTCTTGTTATCCTAATTTTTAAATCACAAACTCAAATCTATAAAATATTTTTTTTAAAAATGAAAACTTTTCAAAAATATGAGCTTTTAAGAAAATTATTTAAAAATACAATATATTGATGAAAAATTCTGAAAGAATACTCATTTATCCACAAATATTCTTGGTATCTTAATTTCTAAATCACAAACTCAAATCTACAGTACTTCTAAAAAAAATGAAAACTTTCCAAAACTAGCAGCTTTTTAAAAAATTATTTAAAAATAAAATATATTGATGATAAATTATGAAAGAATACTTATCTATCCACAAATATTTTGTTATCCTACTTTCTAAATCACAAACTCAAATCTACAATATTTCTCTTAAAAATAAAACTTTCCAAAAATAGTAGCTTTTAGAAAAGTATTTAATAATACAACATCTTGATGAAAAATTCTGAAAGAATACTCATCTATCCACAAATATTCTTGTTATCATAATTTCTAAATCACAAAGTCAAATCTACAGTATTTAATAAAAAAATGAAAACTTTCCAAAAAAAATATTTCTCAGAAAATTATTTAATAATACAACATTTTGATGAAAATTCTGAAAAAAATACTCATTTATCCAAAAATACTAGTTTTTAAGAAAATTATTTTAAAATACAACCTATAAATGAAAACCTTTGAAAAAAATACTCAGCTATTTGCAAATATTCTTGTTCTCATAATTTTTTAATCATAAACTCAAATCTACAGTATTTCTCTAATAAATGAAAACTTTCCAAAAATAGCAGTTTTTAAGAAATATTTAAAAATACAACCTATTGATGGAAAACTCTGAAAGAATACACAACTATCCACAAATATTCTTGTTATCCTAATTTCTAATTCACAAACTCAAATCAATAAAATATCTCTAAAAAAATGAAAACTTTCCAAAAATTGCAGCTCTTAAGAAAATTATTTTAAAATACAACATATTGATGAAAAATTCTTAAAAAATACTCATCTATCCACAAATATTCTTGTTGTCCTAATTTCTAAATCACAAACCTAAATCCACGGTATTTCTGGAAAAAATGAAAATTTTCCAAAAATGGCAGCTTTTAAGAAAATTATTTAAAAATACAATATAATGATGAAAAATTCTTAAAGAATTCTCATATATCCACAAATATTATTGTTATCCTAATTTCTAAATCACAAACTCAAATCTACATTATTTCTCTAAAAATGAAAACTTTCCTAAATAGCATATTTTAAGAAAATTATTTAAAAATACAATATATTGATGAAAAATTATGAAAGAATACTTATTTATCCACAAATATTCTTGTGATCCGAATTTTCTTAATCACAAACTGAAATCTACAATATTTCTCTTAAAATGAAAACTTTCCAAATATAGCAGCTTTTAAGAAAATTATTTAAAAATAAAATATATTGATGAAATTTTTGAAAGAAAACTCATCTATCCACAAATATTCTTGTTATCCTAATTTCTAAATCACAAACCCAAATCTACAGTATTTCTAAAAAAAAAATGAAAACTTTCCAAAAATAGTAGCTTTTAAGAAAATTATTTAAAAATACAATATAATGATGAAAAATTCTTAAAGAATTCTCATATATCCACAAATATTATTGTTATCCTAATTTCTAAATCACAAACTCAAATCTACATTATTTCTCTAAAAACTGAAACTTTCCAAAAATAGCAGCTTTTAAGAAAATAATTTTAAAATACAATATATTGATGAAAAATTCTTAAAGAATACTCATTTATGCACAAATATTCTTGTTATCCTAATTTCTAAATCACAAACCCAAATCTACAATATTTCTCTTAAAATGAAAACTTTCCAAAAATACTAGTTTTAAGAAAATTATTTAAAATACAACCTATAAATGAAAACCTTTGAAAAAATACTCAGCTATTTGCAAATATTCTTGTTATCATAATTTCTTAATCATACACTCAAATCTACAGTATTTCTCTAATAAATAAAAACTTTCCAAAAATAGCAGTTTTTAAGAAAAATATTTAAAAATACAACATATTGATGGAAAACTCTGAAAGAATACTCAACTATCCACAAATATTCTTATTATCCTAATTTCTAAATCACAAACTTAAATCTATAAAATATTTTTTTAAAAATGAAAACTTTCTAAAAATAGCAGCTTTTAAGAAAATTATTTAAAATACAATATATTGATGAAAAATTCTTAAAGAATACTCATCTATCCACAAATATTCTTGTTGTCCTAATTTCTAAATCACAAACCCAAATCTACAGTATTTCTCAAAAAATGAAAACTTTCCAAAAATAGTAGCTTTTAAGAAAATTATTTAATAATACAACATCTTGATGAAAAATTCTTAAAAATACTCATTTATCCAAAATACTAGTTTTAAGAAAATTATTTAAAATACAACCTATAAATGAAAACCTTTGAAAAAATACTCAGCTATTTGCAAATATTCTTGTTCTCATAATTTTTAATCATAAACTCAAATCTACAGTATTTCTCTAATAAATGAAAACTTTCCAAAATAGCAGTTTTAAGAAAATTATTTTAAAATACAACCTATTGATGGAAAACTCTGAAAGAATACTCATCTATCCACAAATATTCTTGTTATCCTAATTTCTAATTCACAAACTCAAATCAATAAAATATCTCTAAAAATGAAAACTTTCCAAAATAGCAGCTTTTAAGAAAATTATTTTAAAATACAACATATTGATGAAAAATTCTTAAAGAATACTCATCTATCCACAAATATTGTTGTTGTCCTAAATTCTAAATCACAAACGAAATCAACTGTTTTTTTTGTCATCAACTTTACAGACTCATATTGACTCTGTGAACCACACCGAGATATTGATCCATGTGAACTACAAAAGACGCTCCTTCCTAGGTCAAGCTATCCGCCTTGTTTCTGGTTCTTGGTACATAGATAATCTATGCACGAGTAAAACTCTCTTTCAGGATGAGTATATCTTCCAAATAACTTGCAAACGCTGACCATTCTTCGGTTCAAACCATCTTCACCAATTGAGAACAATCCGTCGCGAAATGTAACCTGAAATTGTCTTAAGTTTTTCATGCATTCTATAGCCCATAGTAAAGCTTCCATCTCTGCATGGAGAGAGTGGAAAGCCGGACATTCCTTGCTCCCATTAGTCCCAAGAAATCCTTCTAATGTGTCTGTACCACCATTGACTGAGAAACTTTCATTTTCTAAATAGCATATTTTAAGAAAATTATTTAAAAATACAATATATTGATGAAAAATTATGAAAGAATACTTATTTATCCACAAATATTCTTGTGATCCGAATTTTCTTAATCACAAACTGAAATCTACAATATTTCTCTTAAAATGAAAACTTTCCAAATATAGCAGCTTTTAAGAAAATTATTTAAAAATAAAATATATTGATGAAATTTTTGAAAGAAAACTCATCTATCCACAAATATTCTTGTTATCCTAATTTCTAAATCACAAACCCAAATCTACAGTATTTCTAAAAAATGAAAAATTTCCAAAAATAGTAGCTTTTAAGAAAATTATTTTAAAAATACAATATATTGATGAAAAATTCATAAAGAATTATCATCTATCCACAAATATTATTGTAATCCTAATTTCTAAATCACAAACTCAAATCTAAAGTATTTCTAAAAAATGAAAAATTTCCAAAAATAGAAGTTTTAAGAAAATTATTTAAAAATATAATATATTGATGAAATTGTTTTAAAGAATACTCATCAATCCACAAATATTCTTATTGTCCTAATTTCTAAATCACAAACCCAAATCTACAGTATTTCTCTAAAAATGAAAACTTTCCAAAAATAGTAGCTTTTTAGAAAATCATTTAATAATACAACATCTTGATGAAAATTCTGAAAGAATACTCATCTATCCACAAATATTCTTGTTATCCTAATATCTAAATCACAAATTCAAATCTACAGTATTTCTAAAAAAAATGAAAACTTTCCAAAAATAGAAGTTTTAAGAAAATTATTTAAAATACAATATATTGATGAAAAATTATGAAATAATACTTATCTATCCACAAATATTCTTGTTATCCTAATTTCTAAATCAAAAACTCAGATCTACAATATTTCTCAAAAATGAAAACTTTCCAAAAATAGCAGCTTTTAAGAAAATTATTTAAAAATACAATATATTGATCAAAAATTCTTAAAGAATTCTCATCTATCCACAAATGTTCTTGTTATTCTAATTTCTACATCACAAACTCAAATCTACAATATTTCTCTTAAAAATGAAAACTTTCCAAAAATAGGAGCTTTTAAGAAAATTATTTAAAAATACAATATATTGATGAAAAATTCTGAAAGAATACTTATTTATCCACAAATATTCTTGTTATCCTAATTTCTAAATCACAAACTCAAATCTACAATATTTCTCAAAAATGAAAACTTTCCAAAATAGCAACATTTAAGAAAATTATTTAAAAATACAATATATTGATGAAAAATTCTTAAAAATACTGATCTATCCACAAATATTCCTTTTATCCTAATTTCTACATCACAAACCTAAATCCACAGTATTTCTAAAAATGAAAACTTTCCAAAATAGCAGCTTTTAAGAAAATTATTTAAAAATACAATATACTGATGAAAAATTCTTAAAGAATACTCATATATCTACAAATATTCTTGTTATCCTAATTTCTAAATCACAAACTCAAATCTATAATATTTCTCTATAAAATGAAAACTTTCCAAAAATAGCAGTTTTTAAGAAAATTATTTTAAAATACAATATATTGATGAAAAATTATGAAATAATACTTATCTATCCACAAATATTCTTGTTATCATAATTACTAAATCAAAAACTCAGATCTACAATATTTCTCAAAAAAATGAAAACTTTCCAAAAATAGCAGCTTTTAAGAAAATTATTTAAAAATACAATATATTGATCAAAAATTCTTAAAGAATTCTCATCTATCCACAAATGTTCTTGTTATTCTAATTTCTACATCACAAACTCAAATCTACAATATTTCTCTTAAAAATGAAAACTTTCCAAAAATAGGAGCTTTTAAGAAAATTATTTAAAAATACAATATATTGATGAAAAATTCTGAAAGAATACTTATTTATCCAAAAATATTCTTGTTATCCTAATTTCTAAATCACAAACTCAAATCTACAGTATTTCTCAAAAAATGAAAACTTTCCAAAAATAGCAACATTTAAGAAAATTATTTAAAAATACAATATATTGATGAAAAATTCTTAAAAAATACTGATCTATCCACAAATATTCCTTTATCCTAATTTCTACATCACAAACCTAAATCCACAGTATTTCTCTAAAAATGAAAACTTTCCAAAATAGCAGCTTTTAAGAAAATTATTTTAAAATACAATATACTGATGAAAAATTCTTAAAGAATACTCATATATCTACAAATATTCTTGTTATCCTAATTTCTAAATCACAAACTAAAATCTACAATATTTCTCTTAAAAATGAAAACTTTTCAAAAATAACAGCTTTTATGAAAATTATTTAAAAATACAATGTATTGTGAAAAATTCTTAAAGAATACTCATCTATCCACAAATATTCTTGTGATCCTAATTTCTAAATCACAAAATCAAATCCACAGTATTTCTCTAAAAATGAAAACTTTCCAAAATAGCAGCTTTTAAGAAAATTATTTAAAAATACAATATACTGATGAAAAATTCTTAAAGAATACTCATATATCTACAAATATTCTTGTTATCCTAATTTCTAAATCACAAACTAAAATCTACAATATTTCTCTTAAAATGAAAACTTTTCAAAAATAACAGCTTTTATGAAAATTATTTAAAATACAATGTATTGATGAAAAATTCTTAAAGAATACTCATCTATCCACAAATATTCTTGTGATCCTAATTTCTAAATCACAAAATCAAATCTACAATATTTCTCTTAAAATGAAAACTTTCCAAAATAGCAGATTTAAGAAAATTATTTAAAAATACAGTATATTGATGAAAAATCTTAAAGAATTCTCATCTATCCACAAATATTCTTGTTATCTTAATTTCTAAATCACAAACTTATATCCACATTATTTCTCTAAAAATGAAAACTTTCCAAAATAGCAGCCTTTTAAGAAAATAATTTTAAAATACAACATATTGATGAAAAATTCTTAAAGAATACTCATCTATCCACAAATATTCTTGTTATCCTAATTTATAAATTACAAACCCTAATCTACAGTATTTTTCAAAAAATGAAAACTTTCCATAAATAGTAGTTTTCAAGAAAATTATTTAAAAATACAGTCTATTGATGAAAACTCAAAAGAATACTCATCTATCCAAAAATATTCTTGTTATCATAATTTCTAATTTAGAAACTCAAATCTACAGTATTTCTAAAAAAGAAAACTTTCCAAAAATAATGCCTTTTACTTAAAATTATTTAAAATATAATATATTGATGAAAAATTCTTAAAGAATACTCATCTATCCACAAATATTCTTGTGATCCTAATATTTAAATCACAAACTCAAATCTACAATATTTCTCTAAAAATAAAAACTTTCCAAAATAGCGCATTTAAGTAAATTATTAAAAATACAATATATTGATGAAAAATTCTTAAAAATACTCATCTATCCACAAATATTCCTTTATCCTAATTTATACATCACAAACCTAAATCCACAGTATTTCTCTAAAAAATGAAAATTTTCCAAAAATAACAGCTTTTAAGAAAAGTATTTGAAATACAACACGTTGATGAAAAATTCTGAACTAATACTAAGATATTTATAAATATTTTTGTTATCCTAATTTCTAAATCACAAACTCAAATCTACTTTTTTCTCTAAAATTGAAAACTTCTAAAAATAGCAACTTTTAAGAAAATAATTTTAAAATACAACATATTGATGAAAAATTCTTAAAGAATACTCATCTATGCACAAATATTCTTGTTATCCTAATTTCTAAATGAGAAACCCTAATCTACAGTATTTCTCAAAAAAATGAAAACTTTCCAAAAATACTAGTTTTTAAAAACATTATTTTAAAATACAACCTATTAATGAAAACCTCTGAAAAAATTATTCAGCTATTTGCAAATATTCTTGTTATCATAATTTCTTAATCATAAACTCAAACTTACAAGATTCTAATAAATGAAAACTTTCCAAAATAGCAGCTTTTAAGAAAATTATTTAAAAATACAACCTATTGATGGAAAACTCTGAAAGAATACTCAACTATCTACAAATATTCTTGTTATCCTAATTTCTAAATCACAAACTTAAATCTATAAAATATCTTTAAAAAAAATGAAAACATTCCAAAAATAGCATCTCTTAAGAAAATTATTTTAAAATACAATATATTGATTAAAAATTCTTAAAGAATACTCATCTATCCACAAATATTCTTGTTGTCCTAATTTCTAAATCACAAACCTAAATCCACAGTATTTCTCTAAAAAATGAAAACTTTCCAAAAATATCAGCTTTTCAGAAAATCATTTAATAATACAACATCTTGATGAAAATTCTGAAAGAATACTCATCTATCCACAAATATTCTTGTTACACTAATATCTAAATCACAAACTCAAATCTACAGTAATTCTAAAAAAAATGAAAACTTTTCAAAAATAGCCGCTCTTAAAAAAATTATTTAAAAATACAATATATTGATGAAAAATTATGAAATAATACTTATATATCCACAAATATTCTTGTTATCATAATTTCTAACTCACAAACTCAAATCTACAGTATTTCTCAAAAAAATGAAAACTTTCCAAAAATAGCAGCTTTTAAGAAAATTATTTAAAAATACAATATATTGATGAAAAATTCTTAAAGAATTCTCATCTATCCACAAATGTTCTTGTTATTCTAATTTCTAAATCACAAACTCAAATCTATAATATTTCTCTTAAAAATGAAAACCTTCCAAAAATAACAGCTTTTAAGAAAATTATTTAATAATACAACATATTGATGAAAAATTCTGAAAGAATACTCATCTATCCACAAATATTTTTGTTATCCTAATTTCTAAATCACAAACTCAAATCTACAGTATTTCTCAAAAAATGAAAACTTTCCAAAAATAACAGCTTTTAAGAAAATTATTTTAAAATACAACATATTGATGAAAAATTCTTAAAGAATACTCATCTATCCACAAATATTGTTGTTGTCCTAAATTCTAAATCACAAACGCAAATCAACTGTTTTTTTTTTTTGTCATCAACTTTACAGACTCATATTGACTCTGTGAACCACACTGAGAGATATTGATCCATGTGAACTACAAAAGACGTTTCCTTCCTAGCGCTTCTGGCTAAGCTATCCGCCTTCTTGTTCTGCGTTCTTGGTACATAGATAATCTATGCACGAGTAAAACTCTCTTTCAGGATGAGTATATCTTCCAAATAACTTGCAAACGCTGACCATTCTTCGGTTCAAACCATCTTCACCAATTGAGAACAATCCGTCGCAAATGTAACCTGAAATTGTCTTAAGTTTTTCATGCATTCTATAGCCCATAGTAAAGCTTCCATCTCTGCATGGAGAGGAGTGAGCGAAGCCCGGACATTCCTTGCTCCCATTAGTCCCACAAATCCTTCTAATGTGCTGTACCACCATTGACCTGAGAAACTTTCATTTTCTAAATAGCATATTTTAAGAAAATTATTTAAAAATACAATATATTGATGAAAAATTATGAAATAATACTTATATATCCACAAATATTCTTGTTATCCTAATTTCTAAATCACAAACCCAAATCTACAGTATTTCAAAAAAAAAAATGAAAACTTTCCAAAAATAAAAAATATTTCAGAATATTATTTAACAATACAATGTATGTATTGATGAAATTTTTTTAAAGAATACTCATCTATCCACAAATATTCTTGTTGTCATAATTTCTAAATCACAAACCTAAATTCACAGTATTTCTTAAAAAAAATGAAAACTTTCTAAAAATAGCAGCTTTTAAGAAAATTATTTAAAAATACAATATATTGATGAAAAATTATGAAAGAATACTTATCTATCCACAAATATTCTTGTTGTAACAATTTCTAAATCACAAACCCAAATCTACAATATTTCTCTTAAAAATGAAAACCTTCCAAAAATAACAGCTTTTAAGAAAATTATTTAATAATACAACATAAGGATGAAAAATTCTGAAAGAATACTCATCTATCCACAAATATTTTTGTTATCCTAATTTCTAAATCACAAACTCAAATCTACAGTATTTCTCAAAAAAATGAAAATTTTACAAAAATAGCAGCTTTTAAGAAAATTATTTTAAAATACAACATATTGATGAAAAATTCTTAAAGAATACTCATCTATCCACAAATATTGTTGTTGTCCTAAATTCTAAATCACAAACGCAAATCAACTGTTTTTTTTTTTTGTCATCAACTTTACAGACTCATATTGACTCTGTGAACCACACTGAGAGATATTGATCCATGTGAACTACAAAAGACGTTTCCTTCCTAGCGCTTCTGGCTAAGCTATCCGCCTTCTTGTTCTGCGTTCTTGGTACATAGATAATCTATGCACGAGTAAAACTCTCTTTCAGGATGAGTATATCTTCCAAATAACTTGCAAACGCTGACCATTCTTCTGGTTCCGAAACCATCTTCACCAATTGAGAACAATCCGTCGCAAATGTAACCTGAAATTGTCTTAAGTTTTTCATGCATTCTATAGCCCATAGTAAAGCTTCCATCTCTGCATGGAGAGGAGTGAGCGAAGCCCGGACATTCCTTGCTCCCATTAGTCCCGCAAATCCTTCTAATGTGCTGTACCACCATTGACCTGAGAAACTTTCATTTTCTAAATAGCATATTTTAAGAAAATTATTTAAAAATACAATATATTGATGAAAAATTATGAAAGAATACTTATTTATCCACAAATATTCTTGTGATCCGAATTTTCTTAATCACAAACTGAAATCTACAATATTTCTCTTAAAAATGAAAACTTTCCAAATATAGCAGCTTTTAAGAAAATTATTTAAAAATAAAATATATTGATGAAATTTTTTGAAAGAAAACTCATCTATCCACAAATATTCTTGTTATCCTAATTTCTAAATCACAAACCCAAATCTACAGTATTTCTAAAAAAAAATGAAAAATTTCCAAAAATAGTAGCTTTTAAGAAAATTATTTAAAAATACAATATATTGATGAAAAATTCATAAAGAATTATCATCTATCCACAAATATTATTGTAATCCTAATTTCTAAATCACAAACTCAAATCTAAAGTATTTCTAAAAAAACGAAAAAATTTCCAAAAATAGAAGTTTTTAAGAAAATTATTTAAAAATATAATATATTGATGAAATTGTTTTAAAGAATACTCATCTATCCACAAATATTCTTCTTATCCTAACTAGGGATTTGCCCGGGCTACGCCCGTGATTTTTATTTTTTTTCTAATTTAAGTTGTTAAATTATTTATATTTAGGGTATGACATATATATTTATATAAATTTTAAGATGCATGTCATAATTAAAATTTATTTTTAAATTTTAACACGTTAAATTAACATATTTTTTACTATTTAAATATTTTTTTAATTTTGTTGGTTATCTAGTTATCATATTTAGCAAAACTATCTGTTGAGTGTTGGAATAAATGTTTTAGATATTTAATTAAACTGCAGAGTATTTTCGGATCGACCACATGCTCAACAATCGATCGATCCGTAAAAAGATGGTCGATCTCCTTGATCAGGTAAGTACAATTTTAGAAAAATATTTTAATTTTCAAATATTAAGTATATAACTATTCTTTTGAATATTGTTTTTTTTGAATTGTATTTTTTGATTAAATTATTGTATTATAATGTTTATGTAAATATTTTTTGTGATGTTTGAATTTGTACTGTCATTATACTTAACCTAGATGATATTGATGTTTAACAAATTATTTTTTTCTGGAAATAAAAAATAATGATATATCAAAACGTATCTAATACTTGTTAAATGATAGTATAATGTAAATTACATCCATTATTTGAAAACCATTTGTTTTTTTATTTTTTTTAAATCAGAAATTATTTTTATTTAAAAACATTATTTATATATAATATAATAGTTTAAGTTTGGAAGATTAATCTATATACATGAATTATTTATATTTTTAAAAAATAATTTAAGATATTATATATTGAGTAACTGAATAAAAGCTGAATTTCGTATCTTGAAAATGAAATATTTATATTTTTGTCTTCATGTTATACTCACCAATCCAGCTTTGATATTTATAACTCAGTATGTTTTTAAAAAAACTTAGTTTTAAGTAATAAACGAATTTAATAAATTAAATTCATCACCTATAATGTTCTGTAAACTATATTTGAAAGCTCTCTAAAATTATATTTTAAGCATAATATTACTATTATTTAATTTAAGCTATTTTAAGCGTAATATATGCTAAACCAACTTAAATTATATTTACAAAAGGACCATCCTAAACCGGTTAATAAACCAAAAACAATACTAAGCCAACATGAACCAATACATGCTGATTCGGCGAGGAATGAAGTGTTTCGGGATAAACGATTGAATGGTTATTAACTGTAATGGTTTGATCATGAAAGAGTTATTATGAATATTAACAATAAAATTATTGATTAGATTAATTTAAATTTGTAAGAATACTTTTGAGTCTATGAAAGCACAATTCCCATGAAAAAGTTTGGCTTTTGGAAGTTGCGGGTTTCCCAACAATGAATCCACCTAGCAAAAGTTCTTTGTTATAAAAAATCTCATTCAAGGTCATTAAAGGTTTTTGGGACGGCAAGAGTTGATGGTGGAACCATTTTTTTGCTCGAGTGCTTTGAAGTTTTCTTTGATAGTGTGAGGTTGATGTTGATGGAATAATGAATTTTATAGGGACTTTCTTGTTGTAAAACTATACATTTTTTTTTGTTTAATGTGGTATTTCTATTTTTATATAATTTACTACCATTTTAAGATTGATGTACATTTTAAGATACATGTTTAAATCTTAATGTACTTTTTCCATTTTTTCAAATGTTTATTTCCATTTCTTATATTTTTTATTTACGTAATATCTATAATTTATATTTTAAAATAGATATTTAAGTCTTAACGTACTTTTTCCATTTTTTTAAATTGTGTATTTACTTATATTATATATTTTACATTTTAAGATAGATGTTTAATGCTTAATGAACTTTTTTCATTTTTTAAAAAAAATTATGTATTTACTTATTATTATATATATAATTCATATATTATATATTTTATGCCACGTGTCATCTTTCGGGAGAAGTTTTTTTGCTGATGTGGACGCTCTATGGAGCCTCAAAAGAATGTACTCTTTCCATATTTTAAAAATTGTGCATTTACTTATTATTGTATATATAATTCATATATTTATATTGTATAATATTTAATTATTATTTATTTTTCTATATACTGAGTATTTCACTTTCTTATACTTTATATTTAGTTAATATTTATATTTTATATTTAAAAATAGATGTTTAAATCTTAATGTTTTTTTCCATTTTTAATGTAAAACGGCAATGTTTAATAGAAGAAACTTGGACAAATAGTCAAATAGTTATATTTATCTTTTTTTATCTTTTTTTATAAAATGGTAACGTTATATTATGGAGATAAGCCGTTTTTTTTAGTGAAAATGGTAATATTACATATGTTTAATGTAGTTTTTCCATTTTTTTATGTTGTATGTTTACATATTATTGTTATTTTTGAATGTAAAATGGTAAACTTACATATGTTTAATGTAGTATTTCCATTTTTTATGTTGTATGTTTACATATTGTTTATTATTTTTGAAATTATATATAATGTTTTTTTACAAAATAGAAATGTTACATTATGGATATACGCCGTTTTTTTAGTGAAAAATGATAATCTTACATATATTTAATGTTGTTTTTCCATTTTTTATGTTGTATGTTTATGTATATTTATTATTTTCGAAATTATATATAATATATTTTTTTTTATAAAACGGTAATGTTACATTATGGAGATAAGCCGTCTTTTTTTTTTAAAGTGAAAAATGGTAATTTTACGTATGTTTAATGTAGTTTTTCCATTTTTTATGCTGTATGTTTACATATTATTTATAATTTTCGAAAATTAATAATATTTAAATGTAAAACCATATTTTATGCCACGTGTCATCTTTCGGGAGAAGTTTTTTTTGCTGAAGTGGACGCGCTATGGAGCCTCAAAAGGTCTTTTTTATTAGTAAGAATTTCTAAATCACAAACTCAAATCTAGAATATTTCTCTAAAAAATGAAAACTTTAAAAAAATAACAGTTTTTAAGAAAATTATTTAAAAATACAATATAGTGATGAAAAATTCTTAAAGAATACTCATCTATCAACAAATATTCTTGTTATCCTAATTTCTAAATCACAAACAAAAATCTACAATATTTCTCTTAAAAATGAAAACTTTCCAAAAATAGCAATTTTTAAGAAAATTATTTAAAAATACAACCTATTGATGGAAAACTCTGAAAAAATACTCAACTATCCACAAATATTCTTGTTATCCTTATTTCTAAATCACAAACTCAAATCTATAAAATATCACAAAAATGAAAAGCTTTCCAAAATAGCAACTTTTAAGAAAATTATTTAAAAATACAATACACTGATGAAAAATTCTTAAAGAATACTCATCTATCCACAAATATTCTTCTTATCCTAATTTCTAAATCACAAACTCAAATGTACAATATTTCTCTAAAAAATGAAAACTTTCTAAAAATAGCAGCTTTTAAGAAAATTATTTAAAAATACAATATCTTGATGAAAAATTCTAAAAGAATACTCGTCTACCCACAAATATTTTGTTATCCTAATTTCTAAATCACAAACAAAATCTACAATATTTCTCTTAAAATGAAAATTTTCCAAAATTGCAGCTTTGAAGAAAATTATTTAACAATACAATATATTGATGAAAAATTCTTAAAGAATACTCATCCATCCACAAATATTCTTGTTATCCTAATTTCTAAATCACAAACAAAATCTACAATATTTCTCTTAAAATGAAAACTTTCCAAAATAGCACCTTTTAAGAAAATTATTTAAAAATACAATATCTTGATGAAAAATTCTAAAAGAATACTCGTCTACCCACAAATATTTTGTTATCCTAATTTCTAAATCACAAACTCAAATCTAGAATATTTCTAAAAATGAAAACTTTCTAAAAATAGCAATTTTTAAGAAAATTATTTAAAAATACAACCTATTGATGGAAAACTCTGAAAAAATACTCAACTATCCACAAATATTCTTGTTATCCTTATTTCTAAATCACAAACTCAAATCTATAAAATATCGTCAAAAAAATGAAAAGCTTTCCAAAAATAGCAACTTTTAAGAAAATTATTTAAAAATACAATACACTGATGAAAAATTCTTAAAGAATACTCATCTATCCACAAATATTCTTCTTATCCTAATTTCTAAATCACAAACTCAAATGTACAATATTTCTCTAAAAAATGAAAACTTTCTAAAAATAGCAGCTTTTAAGAAAATTATTTAAAAATACAATATCTTGATGAAAAATTCTAAAAGAATACTCGTCTACCCACAAATATTTTTGTTATCCTAATTTCTAAATCACAAACAAAAATCTACAATATTTCTCTTAAAAATGAAAATTTTCCAAAAATTGCAGCTTTGAAGAAAATTATTTAACAATACAATATATTGATGAAAAATTCTTAAAGAATACTCATCCATCCACAAATATTCTTGTTATCCTAATTTCTAAATCACAAACAAAAATCTACAATATTTCTCTTTAAAATGAAAACTTTCCAAAAATAGCACCTTTTAAGAAAATTATTTAATAATACAACATCTTGTTAAAAAATTCTGAAAGAATACTCATCTATCCACAAATATTATTGTTATCCTAATTTTTAAATCACAAACCCAAATTTACAATATTTCTCTAAAAAATGAAAACTTTAAAAAAATAGCAGTTTTTAAGAAAATTATTTAAAAATACAACATATTGATGGAAAACTCTGAAAGAATACTCAACTATCCATAAATATTCTTGTTATCCTAATTTATAAATCACAAACTCAAATCTATAAAATATCGTTAAAAAAATGAAAACATTCCAAAAATAGTAACTTTTAAGAAAATTATTTAAAAATACAATATATTGATGAAAAATTCTTAAAGAATACTCATCTATCCACAAATATTCTTCTTATCCTAATTTCAAAATCACAAACTCAAATCTACAATATTTCTCTAAAAAATGAAAACTTTCTAAAAATAGCAGCTTTTAAGAAAATTATTTAAAAATTCAGTATCTTGATGAAAAATTCTTAAAGAATACTCGTCTATCCACAAATATTTTTGTTATCCTAATTTCTAAATCACAAACAAAATCTACAATATTTCTTTTAAAAATGAAAACTTTCCAAAAATAGCAGTTTTAAGAAAATTATTTAAAAATACAACATATTGATGGAAAACTCTGAAAGAATACTCAACTATCCATAAATATTCTTGTTATCCTAATTTATAAATCACAAACTCAAATCTATAAAATATCGTTAAAAAAATGAAAACATTCCAAAAATAGTAACTTTTAAGAAAATTATTTAAAAATACAATATATTGATGAAAAATTCTTAAAGAATACTCATCTATCCACAAATATTCTTCTTATCCTAATTTCAAAATCACAAACTCAAATCTACAATATTTCTCTAAAAAATGAAAACTTTCTAAAAATAGCAGCTTTTAAGAAAATTATTTAAAAATTCAGTATCTTGATGAAAAATTCTTAAAGAATACTCGTCTATCCACAAATATTTTTGTTATCCTAATTTCTAAATCACAAACAAAAATCTACAATATTTCTTTTAAAAATGAAAACTTTCCAAAAATAGCAGTTTTTAAGAAAATTATTTAATAATACAACATCTTGATGAAAAATTCTGAAAGAATACTCATCTATCCACAAATATTCTTGTTATCCTAATTTCTAAACCACAACCACAAATCTACAATATTTTTCAAAAAAATGAAATATTTCCAAAAATACCAGCTTTTAAGAAAATTATTTAAAAAAACAATATATTGATGGAAAATTCTTAAAGAATACTCATCTATCCACAAATATTCTTGTGATCCTAATTTCCAAATCATAAACTGAAATATACAATATTTCTCTTAAAAATGAAAACTTTCCAAAAATAGCAGCTTTTAAGAAAATTATTTAAAAATACAATATATTGATGAAAAATACTTAAAGAATTCTCATCTATCCACAAATATTGTTGTTATCCTAATTTCTAAATCACAAACCCAAATCTACAGTATTTCTAAAAAAAATGTAAACTTTCCAAAAATAAAAGTTTTTAAGAAAATTATTTAAAAATACAATATAATGATGAAAAATTCTTAAAGAATACTCATATATCCACAAATATTCTTCTTATCCTAATTTCTAAATCGC
Source organism: Brassica carinata (assembly GCA_016771965.1). Lineage (NCBI taxonomy): Eukaryota > Viridiplantae > Streptophyta > Magnoliopsida > Brassicales > Brassicaceae > Brassica > Brassica carinata. The sequence goes on from CM028695.1 coordinate 65,475,612, forward strand.
AAACTCAAATCTACAATATTTCTCTAAAAAATGAAAACATTCCAAAAATACGAGCTTTTAAGAAAATTATTTAAAAATACAATATATTAATGAAAAATTCATAAAGAATTCTCATCTATCCACAAATATTATTTTTATCTTAATTTCTAAATCACAAACCCAAATCTACAGTATTTCTAAAAAAATGAAAACTTTACAAAAATAGAAGTTTTTATGAAAATTATTTAAAAATAACATATATTGATGAAAAATTCTTAAAGAATACTCATCTATCCCCAAATATTCTTCTTATCCAATTTTCTAAATCACAAACTCAAATCTAGAATATTTCTCTAAAAAATGAAAACTTTCCAAAAATAGCAGCTTTTAAGAAAATTATTTAAAAATACAATATAATGATGAAAATTCTTAAAGAATACTCATATATCCACAAATATTCTTCTTATCCTAATTTCTAAATCGCAAACTCAAATCTACAATATTTCTCTAAAAAATGAAAACATTCCAAAAATACGAGCTTTTAAGAAAATTATTTAAAAATACAATATATTAATGAAAAATTCATAAAGAATTCTCATCTATCCACAAATATTATTTTTATCTTAATTTCTAAATCACAAACCCAAATCTACAGTATTTCTAAAAAAATGAAAACTTTACAAAAATAGAAGTTTTTATGAAAATTATTTAAAAATAACATATATTGATGAAAAATTCTTAAAGAATACTCATCTATCCCCAAATATTCTTCTTATCCAATTTTCTAAATCACAAACTCAAATCTAGAATATTTCTCTAAAAAATGAAAACTTTCCAAAAATAGCAGCTTTTAAGAAAATTATTTAAAAATACAATATATTGATGAAAAATTCTTAAAGAATACTCATCTATCCACAAATATTCTTCTTATCCTAATTTCTAAATCACAAACAAAAATCTACAATATTTCTCTTAAAAATGAAAACTTTCCAAAAATAGCACCTTTTAAGAAAATTATTAAATAATACAACCTATTGATGATAAATTCTGAAAGAATACTCATCTATCCAAAAATATTCTTATGATCATAATTTCTAAATCACAAGCCCAAATCTACTGTATTTCTAAAAAAATGAAAACTTTCCCAAAATAGTTGCTTTTAAGAAAATTATTTTAAAAAACAACATATTGATAAAAAATTCTTAAAAAATACTCAACTATCCACAAATATTCTTGTTATCCTAATTTCTAAATCAAAAACCAAATCTACAATATTTCCCAACAAAATGAAAAATTTCCAAATATAGCAGTTTTTAAGAAAATTATTTAAAAATATAGCTTATTGATGAAAAACTCTGAAAGGATACTCAACTATCCACAAATATTCTTGTTATCCTAATTTCTAAATCACAAACTAAAATCTATAAAATTTCTCTAATAAATGAAAACTTTCCAAAAATAGCATCTTTTAAGAAAATTATTTTAAAATACAAAATATTAATTAAAAAATCTTAAAGAATACTCATCTATCCAAAAATATTATTGTTATCTAATTTCTAAATCACAAACCCAAATATATAAAATTCTCTATAAATGAAAACTTTCCAAAAAATAGCCGTTTTTAAGAAAAGTATTTAAAAATACAACATATTGATGAAAAAATCTTAAAGAATACTCATATATCCACAATTATTTTTGGTATCCTAATTTCTAAATCACAAACCCAAATCTACAGTATTTATACAAAAATGAAAACTTTCAAAAAATAGCAGTTTTTAAGAAAATTATTTAAAAATACAACATATTGATGAAAAACTATGAAGAATATTCAGCTATTTACAAATATTCTTTTTATCCTAATTTCTAAATCATAAACTCAAATCTACAGTATTTCTCTAATAAATGAAAACTTTCCAATAGCAGTTTTTAAGAAAATTATTAAAAAATACAACCTATTCATGAAAAACTCTAAAAGAATACTCAACTATACACAAATAATCTTGCTATCCTGATTTCAAAATCACAAACTCAAATCTATATAATTTCCCTAAAAAATGAAAACTTTCCAAAAATGTCTACTTTGTATATTGTATATTTACTTATTACTTATTTTACTATATATTTTTAAGATAGATGTATAATTTAGTTTTTTCGTTTATTAATTTTATATTTATTTTTTTTTCCTTATATTATATATTTACTTATTCTAATTTTTTTATATCAAATGATATTATTATGACAGATGTTTAGTGTAATATTTCTATTTTTAATATTATATATTTACTTATTACTTATTATTTATTTTTCTTTATATTGTATATTTACTTCTTTTTATTTTTTATTTTTTAGTAATAATTTCACGTGAAATATTTCGAGAGAAGCTTTTTCGTTTATGTGGACAATCCATGGAGCCTCAAAATGGCACGTGTTTTTCCGACGAAATACCGACGACATGTTTTTCTATAAAGTTTCAATCATAAAAATCTATAAATTTAGATGCCAAAATTATGAAAATAACACATAATAAGTGTTTAGTATAGTATTAGATCGCAACCGTTCAAATATAACAACTCATTAAAATATTTATGTATGCATATCATTGTTTTCATAACATCTTATCTTAACATTATATACTTATACAATCATGTTTATATAAGCTTACACTACAAAAAATGTTGTTGTGTAAAATCGTGTTATAAAACATTTTTATTGTTAAATCTTTATGCAAATACTATATATATTATCAAAGATTTGGATTTTGCATTTAGAAACTTGAAATCAACACCCTAAACACTAAGTCGTCGGAATTCCGTCGGAATATACCGACGACATGTGTCCGTCGGAAAATACTGACAGACACATTCCGTCGGAATTTCAATTAGCCCGGGAGAACCAAACCGCTTGAAAATTTTTGCGAATCGGCATTTGGTATACTTTAATTATACCGACGGAATACCGACAAACCCGTGTCCGTCGGAATCCTCGGAAATAAAAACCCTTCTTCTTCCTTCTTCCTTATCTCCGCGGCCTCTCTCTCACAAAAACCCTCCGGCGATTTCTCCCCCTCTCCGGCGATTCCGGCCTTTCTCCACCTCTCTTCACCGGTGAATCCTCTCCTCACCCTCATATCTCTTCCCAAACCCTAAATCATGTAAGAATCATCCCAAACCTTCTTTTTTATCAATTGTTTAGGGTTTTGGAAGTTGATCTCGGATTTTAGGTTGTTTGATTGAAAATTTTAGGATTGAATGGATAGTTTAGGATTTTAGGGTTTTTTGATTGAAAATTTTAGGATTTTAGGGTTTTTTGATTGAAAATTTTAGGATTTTAGGGTTTTTTGATTTTTAAAAACGTTTTTTAATTTTTTAAAACGTTTTTTTTTATTTTTAAAAACATTTTTCAAGTTTCCAGTAATGAAATATATATAATAAAACGTTTTTAAAATTTTTTAAAAATATTTAACAACATTTTTCTATATTTATAAATTTTCTATAATTTTGTATACATATATATATATATGTAAATCAGGTATAATAAAAATTTTAAAATTTTTTATAATTTTTTATAAGTTTCCACTAATAAACTATGTATAATAAAACGTTTTTTTAAAAAAAAATATAAATATTTAACAACATTTTTCTTCATTTATAAATTTTTAACAACATTTTTCTATATTTATAATTTTTTTATAATTTTGTATACATATATATATATATATATAAAAGGTTTAATAGTTTTTTTTTAAACGTTTATAAAACCTTTTGTAAATATATAAATGAAAACATTAAAAATATAAATGATTTGAAAATATGTTTGATGGGTTAATTTTTTTTTTTTAGAGCCAAGGATGAAGCCACTGCAGCTCGTCTTCGACGTAGTTCGGTGAGCAGTTCCCTGCATCGGGATCGTCTCCTGACTCGGTTCCCGCATATATTCCCGCTCCAGCTCCCTCAGCCCTCTCGCTGCCCTCTCGCTGCTGCTCAACAGATCCGGGTCATGCCGGTTCATCTATTGGTTCAACAACCAGGTCGAGAGCATCTCCCGTTTCTCCAAACCAACCCACGACGAGGCCATAGCACTTGGTTAGTATTTTTTATTTGTACCGTTATATTTTTCCTTTAATTAACTTGCTAACTTGTATTTTTTTAAAGGTTCACCAAGTCGAAATGGTGGCAGCCGGAGCATCAACCGATGATGTACTCCATGCTCCGCTTTTGATATCCAAAGTGGAGTGTGATCCCTTCCGGTTTAACGAGAGTTGTGGTTTCTCAGTTCATGTATAGTAACTCTTCATTTTTTAAAGTTTGAACATTTTTTAAATATATTTACTTATTAAATTGTGTTTTTTTGTAGCAAGAGTTCAACGGACTCGATCTTACGGAAACAGTCCGTAAGAAATTCAACGAAAAGGCCATGGACTCTTACGCGCATAAACTCGTGGAAGACAGTTTGGCGAAGAACAAGCCCACGGTTCATCAACGGTCGGTGTGGGAGCAGTTGATAGCTCATTGGGAGAAGGAAGAAACGCAGACGCCTTCAGAACCTGTGAACCGAAGAGCGATCGTATGGAAAGGTATGTGCACAACCTCGGCGCTTCTATGTCTACTAAGGAGGATGAACTTGTAAGTTTTTATTATTATTTATCTTTATATTTTTAAATAAATATATATATTTTTGGCTAATAATGGCGGTTTTTTAGATCGAAGCAAATGACGGTAATCCCGCTGATCGCCTACAACTCATTAAGGTGGCTCACACTAACAAGACGACGGGTCAAATTCAGGACCCGTGATCAAATGTGTAGTTGATTTGGTGGAAGCTGAAATAGTTTCCCAATCTCTCTCTCGATGACTGGCGACTCCACGGGAGCTTCAACCAACCCGTCTCTATTGCAAATAAATGAGATGGTTGAAAAGGTAATTTTTTATCAATATATTTTTTAATAATGTCGATTACTTACTTGTCCCTATTTACTTACTTTAAATATTTTTGTAGCGGTTCCTAAAAGGAAAGGAGGCCGTTTAGTTAGGTTGGCCCGTCGTGCTTCTTCAGATCCGCATCTTCTTCACAAGCTCCGTATGCCGATCCCATGATTCTCGAGGAGCTACATGACAAAGATGAACGGATTGGGGCATTGGAGGGCAGAACACCACTATCCTTTCCAGAATGCCACTATCCGCTCGAGAATGCCACTATCCTTGCTGAGTTGGCATCCCGTAAGAAGTTCAACACCGAGATTATGCGAAGCTAGATCGTTTGATGTCTTCGAGTTCATCTTAGTTTATTTCGCTTTTAAAACTTTCGGAATGTTTTTTTTTATTTCGGTTTGTATGAATTTTAAACTTTATGAATGTTTTTTTCCTATTTCGGTTTTTATGAATTTAAATTTTATAATATTATTACTTTTAAATTATTAATATCAAAAAATATATAAAAATGCAAAATTAATTTGAAAAAAAAAATGGGTATATACCGACGGACAGTGGTCGTCGGAATTTACCGACGAACAAGGTTCGTCGGAATGCACCGAGGAACACTCTGCGTCGGAAGTGTCCGAGGAATGTTCTCCGTCGGTACGTAGTTTTTCCGATGAACTCTGGTCTCGTATATCCGCATCGTAATATCGTTGGAAGTTCGTCAGAATGACGTTTCTCGGTATTCGTCAGAAAGTCGTCGGAAGTTCTGACGAAATTCCGACGAATTTTTTTTTTCCGACGAAACGATACCGACGGACGGGTTCGTCAGAAATTCATCGGAATCGGTCTATTCCGACGAATTTCCGACGATTTCGGCCATCAGAATCCCCCTGTTTTCTTGTAGTGTTTTTTATGTTGTATTTTTACATATATTTATTATTTTCAAAATTATATATAATGTTTTTTGTTTTTTTTTTACAAAACGGTAATGCTACATTATGGAAATAAACCGTATTTTTTTTAAGTGAAAAATGGCAATTTTACATATGTTTAATGTAGTTTTTCTATTTTTTATGCTGTATGTTTACATATTATTTATAATTTTCGTAAATTAATAATATTAAAATGTAAAACTATATTTTATGCCACATGTCATCTTTCGGAAGAAGTTTTTTTTACTGAAGTGGACGCTCTATGGAGCCTCAAAAGGTCCATTTTATTAGTGTTTACATATTATTTATTATTTTCGAAATTATATATAATGTTTTTTTTTACAAAATAGTAATGTTACATTATGAAGATAAGCCGTCTTTTTTAGTGAAAAAGGTAATCTTACATATGTTTAATGTAGTTTTTCCATTTTTATGTTGTATGTTTACATATTATTTATAAAAATAAAATGTAAAATGGTAATCTTACATATGTTTAATGTAGTATTTCTATTTTTATGTTGTATTTTTACATATATTTATTATTTTCGAAATTATATATAATGTTTATTTTTTTTACAAAATGGCAATGTTACATTATGGAGATAAACCGTTTTTTTTAAAGTGAAAATGGCAATTTTAATGATGTTTAATGTAGTTTTTCTATTTTTATGCTGTATGTTTACATATTATTTATAATTTTCGAAAATTAGCAATATTAAAATGTAAAACTATATTTTATGTCACGTGTCATCTTTCGAGAAGTTTTTTACTGAAGTGGACGCTTCTATGGAGCCTCAAAATGTCTCTTTTATTAGTGTTTACATATTATTTATTATTTTCGAAATTATATATAATGTTTTTTTTTACAAAATAGTAATGTAAAGCTACCAACATTCTTGTTTATTAAGATGAGAAAAAGGCCATTGGAGTTTATTATTTCATATGAGAGATCCAAAGATAAGAAAAAGGCTCTTGAAGTCTATTATTTCATTGATTTGTAAATGTGTAAACACATTGTTAGCACATTTAATACATCTTGGAAAACATTTTACAAAAATTCACAACTAAAAGAGTAGACATGCAATTCACAAAACGGACCACAAACAAAACTATTATAGATCATTCCTCACAAAGACAAGCTTGATTCCACTTGAGTGATTAAGACCACACGACTTCTAAGAAGTCCGGGCGACTTCCAAGAAGTTCGACGACTTCCAAGAAGTTCGACGACTTTGTCGAAAACTTTTAGGAAGTTCGACGACTTCCAAGAAGTTCGACGACTTCCAAGAAGTTCGACGACTTCCAAGAAGTTCGACGACTTCCAAGAAGTTCGACGACTTCCAAGAAGTCCGGACGACTTCCAAGAAGTCCGACGACTTTGTCGAAAACTTTTAGGAAGTTCGACGACTTCGAAGTCCGACGACTTTGTCGAAAACTTTTAGGAAGTTCGACGACTTTGTCGAAAACTTTTAGGAAGTTCGACGAAATTCGACGAATTTTTTTCCGACGAACGATACCGACGGACGGTTCGTCAGAAATTCATCGAATCGGTCTATTCCGGCGAATTCCGACGATTTCGCCATCAACCCTGTTTTCTTGTAGTGTTTTTATGTTGTATTTTTACATATATTTATTATTTTCAAATTATATATAATGTTTTTGTTTTTTTTACAAAACGGTAATGCTACATTATGGAAATAAACCGTATTTTTTTTAAGTGAAAAATGGCAATTTTACATATGTTTAATGTAGTTTTTCTATTTTTTATGCTGTATGTTTACATATTATTTATAATTTTCGTAAATTAATAATATTAAAATGTAAAACTATATTTTATGCCACATGTCATCTTTCGGAAGAAGTTTTTTTTACTGAAGTGGACGCTCTATGGAGCCTCAAAAGGTCCATTTTATTAGTGTTTACATATTATTTATTATTTTCGAAATTATATATAATGTTTTTTTTTACAAAATAGTAATGTTACATTATGAAGATAAGCCGTCTTTTTTAGTGAAAAAGGTAATCTTACATATGTTTAATGTAGTTTTTCCATTTTTTATGTTGTATGTTTACATATTATTTTATAAAAATAAAAATGTAAAATGGTAATCTTACATATGTTTAATGTAGTATTTCTATTTTTATGTTGTATTTTTACATATATTTATTATTTTCGAAATTATATATAATGTTTATTTTTTTTACAAAATGGCAATGTTACATTATGGAGATAAACCGTTTTTTTTAAAGTGAAAATGGCAATTTTACGTATGTTTAATGTAGTTTTTCTATTTTTTATGCTGTATGTTTACATATTATTTATAATTTTCGAAAATTAGCAATATTAAAATGTAAAACTATATTTTATGTCACGTGTCATCTTTCGGGAGAAGTTTTTTTTACTGAAGTGGACGCTCTATGGAGCCTCAAAATGTCTCTTTTATTAGTGTTTACATATTATTTATTATTTTCGAAATTATATATAATGTTTTTTTTTACAAAATAGTAATGTAAAGCTACCAACATTCTTGTTTATTAAGATGAGAAAAAGGCCATTGGAGTTTATTATTTCATATGAGAGATCCAAAGATAAGAAAAAGGCTACTGAAGTCTATTATTTCATTGATTTGTAAATGTGTAAACACATTGTTAGCACATTTAATACATCTTGGAAAACATTTTACAAAAAATTCACAACTAAAAGAGTAGACATGCAATTCACAAAACAGACCACAAACAAAACTATTATAGATCATTCCTCTACAAAGACAAGCTTGGATTCCACTTGAGTATTAAGACCACACGACTTCTAAGAAGTCCGGGCGACTTCCAAGAAGTTCGACGACTTCCAAGAAGTTCGAGACGACTTTGTCGAAAACTTTTAGGAAGTTCGACGACTTCAGACGACTTTTACAGAAGTCCGACGACTTTATAGGAAGTCCAGACGACTTTGTCGAAGACTTCCAAGAAGTCCGGGCGACTTCCGGCGACTTCCGGCGACTTCCGGGCGATTAACGGTAAGTCGTCCTTAAGTCTTCCAGATCTGAAAAACCTGCATATTAAATCCGGATCTGAAAACCTACATATCCAAAAACGTTCAAATGGCTTAAAAACAGAAAAAATGAGTGAAAGATTAGATAAATCTACCTTTACAGAACACACAAAAATACATATCTAAAAATAATAGATCTACCTTTAAATTAGTGGAAGATGAGTACCATCTAATTAAAAACCTGCAAAAAAGATAGATTAGTAAGAAAGACATGAGACAAAACTGGAAAATTCATATAAAGTTTGGTGTTTTCAAGTCAAAGAGATTAGAGTGGGTTTGGAGAGTTTTAGTTTGGGAAAAAAGTAAGAACTTTATACAACAAGAAGTTCCCAAATGAAGAAAAATCAGACATAAGAACTTACCAAAACGCCCAGATCTATTATGAAAGGAAGACTTCGTCGAAGACTTCCATGAAGTTCGAGACGACTTCCACGAAGTCCGGCGACTTCCACGAAGTCAGACGACTTCCACGAAGTCCAGACGACTTTTACAGAAGTCCAGACGACTTTGTCGAAAACTTTTAGGAAGTTCGGGCGACTTCGGGCGATTAACGGTAAGTCGTCCAAGAAGTCTTCCAGATCTAAAAACTTGCATATCAAATCCAGATCTGAAAAACTTGCATATCAAATCCAGATCTGAAAAACCTGCATATCCAAAAACGTTCAAATGAGTTAAAAATAGATAACATGAGTGGAAGATTAGATAAATCTACATTTATAGAACACACAAAAATACATATCTAAAATTAATAGATTTACCTTTAAATTAATGGAAGATGAGTACCATTTGATTATAAACCTGTAAAAGAGATAGATTAGTAAGAAATACATGAGACAAAACTGAAAAATTTATATAAAGTTTGGTGTTTTCAAGTCAAAGAGATTAGAGAGGTTGGAGAGTTTTAGAATGATGAACATTACATTTTGTTGCAGCCATTTGAGAGGAGGAGAGAATGTGTAAATTTTTCTTTATATAGGAGACAAAAATCCATTAGATTAAATATTTTTACTCAGACGACTTCCTTGACGACTTACATTTCAGTCGTCTGGTGAAGAATTAAAGCAGACGACTTACATGTAAGTCAGTCCGTAAGAGTTTAATATTTTAGCGGAAATTAAATATTTTTAGCGGAAACTAAAATAGAAGACTTTCGGGCGACTTACAAGTAAGTCGCCTAGTTTAAATTATTTAAGCGGAAAATAATTTTTAGAAAATTTTAGGCGGGAATATTGGACGACTTACATGTAAGTCATCTGTTTTAATTTCTTCACCGACGATCGAAATGTAAGTCGTCCGAGTAAATTATTCAACAGACGACTAAAATATACGCCGTCCGAAAGTATATTATTCAACAGACGACTGAAATGTAAGTCGTCCGTAAGAGTTTAATATTTTAGCGGAAATTAAATATTTTTAGCGGAAATTAAATATTTTTAGCGGAAACTAAAATAGAAGACTTTCAGGGCGACTTACATGTAAGTCAGTCCGTAAGAGTTTAATATTTTAGCGGAAATTAAATATTTTTAGCGGAAATTAAATATTTTTAGCGGAAATTAAATATTTTTAGCGGAAATTAAATATTTTTACTCAGACGACTTCCACGAAGTCAGACGACTTCCTTGACGACTTACATGTAAGTCAGTCCGTAAGAGTTTAATATTTTAGCGGAAATTAAATATTTTTACTCAGACGACTTCCACGAAGTCAGACGACTTCCACGAAGTCAGACGACTTCCTTGACGACTTACATGTAAGTCAGTCCGTAAGAGTTTAATATTTTAGCGGAAATTAAATATTTTTAGCGGAAATTAAATATTTTTAGCGGAAATTAAATATTTTTAGCGGAAATTAAATATTTTTAGCGGAAATTAAATATTTTTAGCGGAAATTAAATATTTTTAGCGGAAATTAAATATTTTTAGCGGAAATTAAATATTTTTAGCGGAAATTAAATATTTTTACTCAGACGACTTCCACGAAGTCAGACGACTTCCAACATCTCGCATCTAATTTACTGCATTTACTGGGCTATATTTGTAAAATGGCTTCGTTTTTGTTTGGTCACAAGGGCTGAGCTGTAATTTCACTAGGCTTTTAGGTTAGTTTTGCATTTGATTCAAGTTTGGGTATAAGTTTGGGGTTAAAATCAAGTTGTGGGTTAATTTTGGCAAAAACCCCAATTTTATTTAAGGAAATAATAAAATACATTAATGATGAATTTATTGTTAGTTTAATAAAAAGCTTATTATATAATTAGATGGACCAACATATTTCTCTAATGATTCTAAGAATTATTCTAGTGATGACAAGTGGCTACAAAAATAAGTTGTAATGCTTTAATATATAGGGGATTGGGAGCACGGTTATGGCGCTTGTATTGTATGGCAGTTCTTTACACTCGTTACTTGTACAACCTTTACTTCTTTTTGCACAAATTTTTTTGTCGACAATAAGATTACACTTTCCAAAGAGAAAAATTTAAGCATACGACCAAAACGCATAAAAGGAAATCTACAGTCAAGTACTCAAGTGGGTGGTGCATGCGCACATACAAGTATACATATATAATTAAGTAAATTGTATAAAAGAAGTGAAATTACGATAAACATAAGTCATGCATCTTTTTTTTCCTGCTGTTGTTGCTTATGCCTTTTAGTTCAGTGTGTTCCTTTAGAAATTCTCTTTGTGGAAGGAAAATCTAGTGCTTGTCTTGTGGGTGAAATCTAAAGCTAAATGCCTTAGCTCCTTTGTCAATGCTGGTGCTCCACAGTAGAATACTCCTGCACAGTTTTGTCATTATAATTTTATATGTCATCTCTACTTATACTCTACCAAATTAATATTCTTTTAGCTGGTGTTCTTATAAAAACCGTTAGCACAAAAGGAGAACATTGACGTGGACTTACCAACTTTAGTGTTAGGATGATCCATGGCTATGCGTTTGTAAACATTTCTCCAATTAGGTTTAGCAAAATGGGACATAACTCTTGTTCCAGAGACAATATCGACGCCGTTCTTTGCATGGTTCAGTGACTGAAGCATATGTATAAGCGCAGAACGGGCGTCACCTTCTTCATAGACGCTTGTACAATAATTATGAAGCTCGATGATACGGTTGGTATCTCTTTCCGCGACCTCGTTCATTATGTTCTTAAACCAGTCGAAAGAGCCTTGTTCACGCGTAACCCAGTAGAAGTAAGCCCTACGTGTCCTGAAACTCTCTTTCTTGTTTCGTTGTTGTGGTTCGCTTGTTCCATGCTCCATTCGGTTGAGTTCGGCTTGTTCTTTGGCCCTGATGTTGTTGACAATGTCTTTGACGATACTGATCATTGGTGTGGCTCCGATTCCGAGACCAACCAGCAGAACCACCTCGTACTTTTTGTAGTCTTGCGCTGGTGCACCGTATGGACCATCGATCAAGACTTTCGGAAAGCTGTACAGTAAGAATCATTGCTATCAGGGTCACAACTCACAATCTTATATATTATATTGTTCGACAAACACAAACGTAGATGGTATTGTTTAGGTTTCACTATAAAGAAACAAAACAGTTCCGTTGTAATCAAGATGTTAAAAATTTAAATTTGTACATACAATCGTATCTCAAAGCTATCATCTTTTTCAATCCGATATATGATTGAACGTTAGTTGAATAAAATAATGTATGACTATTTTAAATTACATTTATAATATTTTCAGCTTATCCCATGTTCACTTTCTCTTGTGACTATTTTTTTGTCCTGCTAGGCTATAGCTCTATACGAATATATACAATTACATAGGAAATGGTTATATTTTATTTTCTAGATGGTTAACGTTTTTAATAACGCCAAAAAAAACCCAACAAAACAAAAAATTATAGTTTGGAATATTCTTGGTTGAATAGAATAATCATGCTTATATATCCAAACAAATTAATCTGGCTTGCGAACGCATGATTACAATAATCATTTCCTACTAAACATATTAAGTTGGCATGTGAATAATTTAAACCAAAAGCCAGTAGAAGTATATATGCAAGTATATTCGTACACCTGGATCTATGTTATATGATTATATCTACATGTGATGTGCCTCAAAAACACAGATAGGAAACTATGAATACCATTTAAAAGTCAGCATCTCTTCAATTTTCTTTTGATTTATATATGATTTCTAAAATTTGAAACTTGATTAAGTAAATGCTGTCCAAAAAAAAAAAAAAAAGATTAAGTAAATAAAACCACTCGGCAGGTGCAAAAATATTTTATTAAAAAAACATTGAATGTTGACATAAAAAAAGTAGAGTTTGACCTATCACCCTTTAATAATCCGTTTAAGATTTCCTTTAAGATATCGCAAGAGGGGGACCCAAGATTTACGCGGTCACAAAAACACATGGAGAGGCAAATAACATCGTGCTTGCATGATATATCAAATAATGTGTCTCCATCATACAAATAAGATAGTGATAATTACGTTGATAGTTTTGTTTTAAGTTGTGGTCTCCCACCACTTCTATTATGATGAGTTAGGTACAACAATTGTTTGAATTTGTCACCCTTTATACCTAAAACCCCTAAACACACAAGAATGCTTTTTGTAAGTGGATATCACGATTTCGTGATTCATCCTCTCACAAACCTTCTAGAACCAAATCATTCCTTTTTATTAGCACGACTTAGGCATTTACGTGTAGAATTAGATTTGTGAATTTTTCAAGATATAGTGGTTAGGATTTTCACTTACTCGGGATTATTTGCACCATGCATCATGTCGGCTCTCAGCAGACCACTAACTCCTGCCGGAGGTGGCTTACACACCTGAAACAACACACAATCCAAACCATTCATATCAAAACTCTTTAAACGTCAAAAATAGTTGGCTAATTAAAAGATTTTTGTAAAACCTCAGAGAAGACTCCTTTGAGAGCCCTTGTCCAATCTCCAAGAACTCTAATATGGACACTAAGGTAATCATCTTGTGGTGCAGAGGTGATTGAAAATGGATGCCTACATTTTGATCAACACACTCATTAGACATGCATAAGTAATTAAGTATGCAATGCAAGTTTGGTTTGGTCTGTACCATTCAAATGGAGATACAGCAGCACAGTTAACAAACATGTATTGACCACTCTTGTATTTGAAGTTTTGAGGCCTTGACAAATGTATTGCCAAAACGTTTCCTGGATAAACTGCCACTTTCCTAATAGTCACTGCCTTGATGCTGGACCTGAATGCTCGTATCAACCTTTCGCACCCGTATAGAACCACTGGTACCACCAAATACATCCAAGTCTAGAACCAAATAAATTAAGAATCAGCTTATGTCATGTACCTTTCTGATTTTTGAAGAAGGGGGATTATAATTAATTTAATTACCGTCTTTTGGCGCCAATCTTTGGTGATATACAAGTAGTATCCATGAGCAACAAGGAGAACGTAGACTATGACGAACAAATGGTGAGTGTACCAAAAGGCATTGAAGCTAGCTAGCTGCTTTAACGGTCCTGGAAGGTTAAGCTTCCCTCTTCTGAACCAAGGAGTGGCTAATGTGAAAGCAATCGCCATCAACAGAACCATTACAAGTCCGGTTATACCTTCAACAGAGTTTACAAAATGCCAATAGCTCTGTGGTTGCTCCTCCCCAAAAAACTGCCTTAAAGGCCTATACTGTTCTGGTGTTGCGTCTAGTAGCCGTGGGAAATCGCAAGATAAATGTGCACCGGCGTGTATCGTTACTCCAACTAAAATCCCCACCGCTATAACCTAATGTTTTAAATATTAATTTGTCATCAAGAAATTACATTAATAAAGGGTTATTTAGGGATATGTTTGTGTTGTGTTACCTTGTGGAAGTTGAGATTATCATCAAATGGGACAACACGACCCAACCTGGTCTTATTCCTAAGCCATGTGATGGTGTTTCTGCAAACAGGTAAGAGAATCAAAGCCATGTTCAGCTTAACCGTTTCCGCTGCACCTTTAGCCATGCACACACAATCTCCCATCACTGGATACACCGGGCTACGCCTGTATTGGATGTATTTGTATACAAAGAGTATGGCCATAGCTATGAGCCATAGAACTATAACCCAACATCTTTGCCAGTTGTCTAGCACGAAGAACCTGAGTCCACGGTACCATCGCTTCAATGGGTTGCGGTTAAACGTAGGCTTAAGCCTCTGACTCATCATCTGGCTCAGGTTCTTTCTCTCCCCAGTACTTGTTATTACAGACTGTGACGCCGCTTGCAAAAGCAGTGTCTCAAGACTCTCCAACTGTTTCAAGATTCACCACGAATGAATCAGTCTCAAAGCCAAAAAACATGATAAAAATAAAGTTTCATTGCTTACCATGATGTAGCCTATATTGTCTGGATCCAGCTCTTCCATGATAAGTGCAGCATATTCATCAGCTCTCTTCTGGATTGTATTTAGATTGTTTGCAGATGCACTAAGACCTATAATCTGTGAAACAGAACAAGAGTTAAACCAATGTTCAAGAAATCGCTAGGCGGTAGCTAAGTAGGAGATTATTGATTAGGCGGTCGACTAGACCACTTTTTGATTGCCAAGACCGATTTAAAAAAAAAAATCATTTCAATTATGTCCGATTGCCGCATGGTCGCCGTCTATACCAATTTTTAGAATACCAGGTTAAACGGAGTTACAACTATCCATTACCTCTCTAACTTCATCTTCGGTAAGTCGACCATCAGCATCTTTATCCACCCTGCATTTTTTTTTCATTACAATTTGATTCACAGACAGAAAGAGAAACTTAAAAGACAAGAAACTTACATGTCAAAAAATGTCTTAAGCCTTGAATCAAAGCTTTGATCATTGATCTGTTCCCAAAACTCTTTTAACTGATCTCCATCGATCACTTCCCCCGTTATGTTCCTTCGTCTAGCCAACGCATCAAACAGCTCCAACGCAAACTCCTTCGAGTTCATCCCAATACACTCCCCAAACTTGGTCCGAATCAACAACCCACCGGTCGTCGCCGTGATCTGATTAAACCGCTTCTCGACGGCGGACCATCCCGCGCCACCGTCGTTTTTGCTGATAAACTTAAGCCCCTTCAAAGCCTGAGCCGCTGCCGATTTCGTCCGGTCTAACTTCGCCGCGCCGCGACCTGCCTTCCTCGTACTACTGCTAGAGACGGACGTAATGCGCTTGAGCTCGTGAGAAACAGAGGCTAGACGCTTCACCACAGACGTTTTCTTCTCGAGGCGGTTGCGTTTCAGAAGCGTGAGCTCTGGACTCTCTTCGACGCTGGACCCGCCTTCCGACCCGGGGGATTTGAGGCTGTTTACGGATACCCTGTCGTCGTGGACGTCTACCGTGATGTCCACGTACGGCGCCTGGGGACGCCTGTGCTCCCCCGAGAATCCGGAGTTCTTGATCGCTGGTTTTTTGTAAACCGGAGGGAGTTGACCGCTCATCGGACCGCTCATGTAGCCGCTGCTTTCGGCGTCGGAGTTGTAGCCTGAGCCCGACACTTCAAAGCTCACTCTCTGCATTTTTTTCTGTTTAAAAAAAAAAAAAAATCTCTCTTCGGCTTAATTTTACTGAAAATGAAGAATGAGTATACTAGAAAGTGAAGCAAGAAAGAATCAGAGGAAAAATTGTAATTGCAGATAGAACATTTTCACGAGAAAATCAATAAATTTTCCGGGAGAATACTTGATGATGTTCTTTCTCTCTGAAAACTTTGTATATAAATAGTGAGGAGAGGTGATTGATTTGTGTAATAAGAAATTATTTGAATAAAGAAGAAAGACGTGGTCCGAGTTGGCCCACCAAATTGTCATTTGTGATGCAAAACAACCAAAACTGATAACGTGCAACTGTAATGCAAAACCATAACAAAAATGAAATTTAAAAAAATCATAAGTTGAGTTATTATTCTTCTTTTATTAAATTGAAAACAATAGTCCACTGTTTTTTAACAAGTCTACAGCGAATGTTTGAAACTTATCAGGAAACTAATATATTCTTAATAATGCAAATCCAAGTATTATGATTCTATTCGATTTTACCATTTAAAGAAATAGAAAACAGATGTAGGCAAATACAAATTGTACACAAGCTGCATTGAAAAATAAACTGCCTATAGAACATGGAGGTTCCATCCTGATACTAATAATAACCCTGTAAAATTAATATGTTCTACAAAAAAAAAAAATGATCAAAGCCAGCCAAAAGAAGTATGTATACCAATTAAAAACTCAAAAAGGTAAATTCAGACCTGGTCGATACAAGACGTTTCCTGTGGGTTGATGGATCGATACCACGGTTCTGATCAATACCAATGTGATATATTATAAAGGATTGAATAAATCACAAAGAACTCAACTAGAATCATTTTTTTTTGTTCAAACCATACTTTCATTAAAACTTAAAAGAGTTTAACTGAAACTAAAAGCCAAAAAAAATTTGAAACATTAATTAAACAGATGATTGAATAAATGTAAATGCATATCGTGTAACTTGAGAAGTTACAAACACTGCAACAGAGACAGAGAAGAGCATCAGCCAGGAAGAGTTTCTTGCAATACTAAAGTTGCTTGAACATCCAATTCACTCCATATAAGAGGACATCCAATTCACTCCATTTAATTGAAAAGTAGGATAAATTCTCAATGGGGATTATATATATCACAAGAAAAATATTTTTTTTAAATGAAAAATAGATAATAAATGGGAATTCAACTTTTGGTTCTCAAACTGATTTTTGATCTTCATTTTTGTCATTTCTTTTGGTCAGAAAATAAAGCCATTTAATGGACTTGTTTACTTATGTTAAGCTTAAAGTAAGTTGTACTTGGTAGCTATCATTTCCAATAAACTTTTGAATGGTACGTTTCAGAAAAATGAATGTTTTAGGTTTTTCGCACTTATTAAGAAAACATATCAAATTTTAGTTACTAATACATTATTTTTCGTTATCAATTATTTCCCACAACTTTTAACCAATAAAATATGTATAAACACCATTATATTTTTTGAAGTTTACAATTTTCAAGTAATTTATAAATTGAAAATGTAAAATATATATTTTTTGAAACAATTTTTTTTCTTCTAAAATATGGATCTTTTTGATTTCTTGAATTTATCAGTTAAATGCAACTTTAAGGCACAAGTTCTGTTACAATGACTGGAAAACCAGAAAATGCCTCATATGTCAGTTTTATAGGTGTTCGTCTCTTCCATGTGATCTCTATATTTACGGTCTCTAAGCTATGTGCCTATGTGTTAGGGATTGCAGAAGCATCATTAGAATTTTTGGCAACTGAATCAAGTTATCTTTTTAATATCCCTGATAAAGAAACTACGGTTTGGGTACTTCAAAAGATATTGACTTGGTAATTGTTTGATGTTTGTTACTTTGTAGACTCCAGAAACAACCTTAGTTATCCTTGAGATCAAAATTATTGCAGGATGGATAACTTGAAGTAAGTACTCAACATAATCCGGAGAATGAGCTACATTTCTTATGAATTAGGGTGTTCCAATGGGATCTCACAAACCTCATCTAGATCCATCATGGATGAGGCCAAGATTCTGATCAACGTTGAATTAAGTAAAGCTTTTCATAAGTGTTGTGATTAAAAAATAGGTTTTATCTCTATAGTAGATATAGAGTTTTCTTTGTTGCCTACTAGATGTATATATGCGAGAAACTAAGAAACAAAGTCAAACGCGGTTTCCACGCAGCAATGGTGAATGACATGGCAGTGTGATCAAGTCAATATGCCACAAGTTCTGAGATAGTAATTCCTAAGTCCTAACAGCTGAAACATTCACTTTTCCAACTACTATTATGGAATCTCACATTTCCAGTAAATACTACTGCCATTGAGATGATTACATCACATCCAACCGTGCCCGCTAGTATCACCACAATTGCATCGATTGAGTCTCTTTTCTGGAGACTTTTTTTTATTCAGCTTCCACTATTGCTCATATACTCTCTCTATTATCCAAATGGAGAGTAAACAAGTTGAGCATTGTGTTGGTTTTAACCAGTTTTCTTCCTTGGTTTCTACAGAAGGGGAAGAGGATTCGCCACATTCAGATAAGGTGTTCAAACTGATGGGATCTTATGACTCATTCGGGTATAAGAATTAATCCCTCGAGAAAGACCAGTTAAATCTTTAACAAAAGTTAAGAAAATACATTGGCAAGTAACATGTCATGTGGAGGACAGGGGATCCAAGATGGACGTGGCTAGATTTCTCCATCAAACTGATCATAAAAGTCGACCGAAACGGAAAATTCGATTGTTTATGGTGTAATTTAATTTGAACCCAGGCTTTTTCATTCTTTGTATCATCTATATACAAAAATTGTATGACAAGATGTCAAGGGTTGTAGAGTCGTCCTTCAATATATAAAATATGGTTAAGAAAAAAAAGGAATAAAAAGGAGAAAGTTGTTACAAAAATCAAAAATAGTAGGAGGAGCCATAATGTTTAAAAATATAAAAAGATGTAGGGCCATTGCATTTATTCTTGTGATAAATTCTTTTATATATCTGAGCGTTTTCGTTCATTTGTAATCACACCTCAACCTTCTCTTCTCTCTCTAATAAACTCTTTCTATCAGTGTTAAAAATTTCTACGGGTATAAAATTTCGCCCTTATTTAAATTCCTGCGATACAATAAAATACCAGTTCTTTTCATAACACGTTATCAGCACGATCACTCTGTGATTCGAAATGGATCAAAAGCATAAATGGAACAAAATCTAAGAAAGAGATTCAAGAGATATGTATACTAGATAGTGGAACAACGCACACTATCTTGAGAAAAAATATATATCTCAGATATAAAACCAAAAAGAAACACTGTCAATACAATATCAGTCCTGCGGGCGTGATTGAAGGAAATGGTAAAGCAAACTTTACATTGCCAAATGGAACAAAAATTTCCATAAATAATGCCTATATGCTCCAAATTCGGAAGAAATTTGTTGAGTTTAAAGACATATATCGTCGAGGATATGATACTCGATCTGTAACTTAAAATGGAAAAGTGTATATATATAACTTCGATAAATTTGGCAAAAGACACATATTGGAAAAGTTTCCAGAACTTCCTTGGGATTACACCATACTTATATCAATCAATCGAATCAAATTTTATGGTAAAACAAAATCGGAAGATTTTAATTTATGGCATGATCGCCTCGGTCACCGGGCACCACAATGATGCGTAGAATCATAGAGAGCTCACATGGTCATTCACTGAAAATCCAGGAGATTTCTCAGGGAATAAAATGACATGTGTTGCATGTTCTCTAGGAAAATTGATCGTAAGGCCATCATGACCAAAATCGATAAAGAATCACCAAAGTTCCTTGAAAGAATTCAAGGTGATATATGTGGACCGATACATCCACCATGTGGACCATTCCACTATTTTATGGTATTAATTGGCATCCAGTAGATGGTCACACGTTTGTCTATTATCATCTCGAAACATGGCATTTGCGAGATTTCTAACTCGAGATAATCAAGCTGCGGACCACGGTTCCACGATTATAATATTAAAAAGTTAGATTAGACAACACTGGTGAATTCACATCCCAAGCATTCAATGATTATTGTATGGTAGCGGGTATTGAAGTTGAACATTACGTGGCTCATGTTCATACATAAAATGGTTTTCTTTGAATCTTTAATTAAATGCGCAACTGATTGCAAGACCATTGATCATGAGATCAAAACTTCCAACCTCTGTATGGGGACATGCTATTTTGCCTTGAAACACTCATTGAATCGACCGAGTGCATACCACAAGTATTCCCCACTACTGATTAGCGTTTGGTCGAGAACCAAATATTTCCCATTTAAGAATCTTTGGTTGTGCGGTATATGTGCTGTAGCACCACCACAACGAACAAAGATGGGACCACAAAGAAGGTTGGGAATATATGTTGGTTGTGACTCTCCATCAATTATAAGATACCAGAACCACGGTGGTGGCGTCTTTCTGACGTTTTGCTGATTGTCATTTTGACGAAAATGTATTCCAGTTCTAGGGAGAAAACAAAAATGTTGGAAGTGATATAAAATGGAGTGTACCATCACTGTTATATCTTGATCATCCTACTAAAGAGTCGAACTAGAAGTTCGGCGAATTATGCATTCTGAGTATAGCTAACCAGCTACGATGCATTTGCAGATACCAAGGCGGTAACTAAATCTCATATACCAGCTGCAAATGCTTACGCTTTCGTATCAAAATGCCAAATGAACAAGAAAGGAGGATGACACCACGAGAGCCAAAACATGTTTGAAGCATGGTAGACCTGTTGGTTCTAAGGATAAGAATCCTAGGAAGCGAAGAAAGCTGAAATATATGATGCACCCAAAATAGCAGAAAATATTTTGGAAGAAATAAATGATAAGGACTCACGATGAATCGAGCATTATGAATCGAAAGATAATCATGAGATTTCTATTAATTACATCCATAATAAAACATATGGAAAAGTTTCCGAACTTCCTTCGATTACACCATACTTATATCAATGCAATCGAATCAAATTTTATGGTAAAACAAAATCCGAAGATTTTAATTTATGGCATGATCGCCTTTCACCCGCACCACAATGATCGTAGAATCATAGAGAGCTCACATGGTCATTCACTGAAAATCCGGAGATTTCTCAAGGGAATAAAATGACATGTGTTGCATGTTCTCTAGGAAAATTGATCGTAAGGCCATCGCCAACCAAAATCGATAAAGAATCACCAAAGTTCCTTGAAAGAATTCAAGGTGATATATGTGGACCGATACATCCACCATGTGGACCATTCCACTATTTTATGGTATTAATTGGCATCCAGTAGATGGTCACACGTTTGTCTATTATCATCTCGAAACATGGCATTTGCGAGATTTCTAACTCGAGATAATCAAGCTGCGGACCACGGTTCCACGATTATAATATTAAAAAGTTAGATTAGACAACACTGGTGAATTCACATCCCAAGCATTCAATGATTATTGTATGGTAACGGTATTGAAGTTGAACATACGTGGCTCATGTTCATACATAAAATGGTTTCTTGAATCTTTAATTGCTGCCTCAGAATCGATTGCAGACCATTGATCATGAGATCAAAACTTCCAACCTCGTATGGGGACATGCTATTTTGCACGAGAAACACTCATTCGAATCGGACCGAGTGCATACCACAAGTATTCCCCACTACTGATTAGCGTTTGGTCGAGAACCAAATATTTCCCATTTAAGAATCTTTGGTTGTGCGGTATATGTGCTGTAGCACCACCACAACGAACAAAGATGGGACCACAAAGAAGGTTGGGAATATATGTTGGTTGTGACTCTCCATCAATTATAAGATACCTAGAACCACGGTGGTGGCGTCTTTACAAAGACGCTTTGCTGATTGTCATTTTGACGAAAATGTATTCCCAGTTCTAGGGGGAGAAAACAAAAATGTTGGAAGTGATATAAAATGGAGTGTACCATCACTGTTATATCTTGATCATCCTACTAAAGAGTCAGAACTAGAAGTTCGACGAATTATGCATTTACAGAGTATAGCTAACCAGCTACCTGATGCATTTGCAGATACCAAGACGGTAACTAAATCTCATATACCAGCTGCAAATGCTTCTGCTCGTATCAAAATGCCAAATGAACAAGAAAAGGAGGATGACACACGAGAGCCAAAAACATGTTTGAAGCATGGTAGACCTGTTGGTTCTAAGGATAAGAATCCTAGGAAACAGAAGAAAGCTGAAATATATGATGCACCCAAAATAGCAGAAAATATTTTGGAAGAAATAAATGATAAGGACTCTGATGAATCAGAGCATTATGAATCGAAAGATAATCATGAGATTTCTATTAATTACATCCATAATAAAAACATATGGAAAAGGAATGAAAATGATGACATTGGTGATGTTTTCTCATATCATATGTCAAATGAGGTAAATGAAGATACCGATGATCCAGAACCGAAATCCATATATGAATGTCAAAAGAGACATGATTGGAATAAATGGAAAGAAGCAATACAAATCGAACTTGATTAAGCAACAAGCGAAAAGTGTTTGGATCTATTCTACTCACACGAAGATGTGAGACCGGTTAGGTCTGAGATGGATTTTCGTTCAGCGAAATGAGAAAAATGAGATTACAAGGTATAAAGCTCGCCTTGTAGCCCAAAGATTTTCTCAAAGACCTGGTATTGATTATGAGGAAACATATTCCCCTGTAATGGATGCGATCACATTTAGATTCTGATGAGTCAGCGGCGATAAAAATCTTGAGATGCGTCTCATGGATGTTATTCTGACTTATCTATATGGATCATTAGATCTGATATCTACATGAAAGTTCCTGATGGATTTAAAATGCGAAGCATTAAGTTCCTAACCTAAAGAGTTATGTGCAATAAAATTGCAAAGATCATTATATGGGTTAAAGAAATGCGGGCGTATGTGGTATAATCGTCTCAGTGATCATTAAATAAAAGAAGGATATGTGAATGACCCTATATGCCCATGTGTTTTCATCAAGAAAACAATATCCGTTGTAATAATCGCGGTATATGTTGATGATCTTAACATCATCGAACTCAAAAGGAAATACAAAGGCATCGGTATCTCAAAGGAGAATTTGAGATGAAAGACCTAGAACAGACACATTATTGTCTTCGCTACAAATAGAACATTCACAAAATGGTATATTTGTGCATCAATCCACATACACTAAAAGAGTGTTGAAGCGATTTAACATGGATAAATCAACTCCTCTTAGCACCCCGATGGTCGTTAGGTCACTTAATATTGAAAGTGATCCATTTCGACCACTTGAGGAGAAAGAAGAGATACTTGGTCCGGAAATACCATATCTAAGTGCAATTGGGCTGATGTACCTTGCAAATTGTACACGGCCCGATATATCATTTCTTTGTGAATCTTTTGGCAAGATTCACTCATCTCCAACTTCGAAGACATTGGAATGGGATTAAACATGTTTTCGTTACCTCGAGGGACCATTGATTTAGGCTTGTTTTATCCTAAAAGTTCAAAAGGTTAAATGGTTGGTTTTGCGGATCACG
Source organism: Brassica carinata (assembly GCA_016771965.1). Taxonomy (NCBI): domain Eukaryota; kingdom Viridiplantae; phylum Streptophyta; class Magnoliopsida; order Brassicales; family Brassicaceae; genus Brassica; species Brassica carinata. Next base: position 65,499,590 of record CM028695.1, read on the forward strand.
GGATATCTTTCGAGATCCACACAAAGCCCGATCGCAAACAGGATACATTTTTACGATCGGAGGCACCGCTATATCTTGGTGTTCCCAGAAACAAACGCTCGTGGCTACTTCTTCAAATCATGCTGAGATCATTGCACTCCATGAAGCAAGTAGAGAATGTGTATGGCTGAGATCAATGAGCCGACACATCTGTTCAAGCAGCGGGATTGGCAAAAATACAGAGCCAACTATTCTATATGAAGATAACGCGGCATGTGTTTTTCAAATGAAGGAAGGATATATCAAAAGCGATAGAACCAAACATATACCTCCGAAGTTCTTCTCATACACTCAAGAGCTCGAGAAGAATAAAGAGATCGAAGTAAAATATGTTCGATCATGCGACAATGCAGCCGACCTCTTCACAAAATCACTACCTATCTCGGTATTCAGAAAACACATCCATAGCATTGGAATGCGTCATCAGAAGGATCCATGACTGATTATTCGAGGGGGAGCTTACGTGGTTGTACTCTTTTTACCTTACTATGGTTTTTCCCATTGGGTTTTACGAGAAAGGTTTTTAACGAGGCAACAAAGACGTTAAGCGAAGAGCGGATAGTGACACCGGCCCCCAAGGGGGAGTGTTACGAAAGTCAAAAATAGGAGGAGGAGCCGTAATGTTTGAAAATATAAAAAAATGTGGGGCCCGCTGCACTATTTGCACAGTAAATTTCTTTCTATATATACGAACGTTTTCGTTCATTTGTAATCACACTTCAACCTTCTCTTCTCTCTCTAATAAACTCTTTAGTTAAAAATTTATACGGGTATAAAATTTCGCTTTTATTTAAATTCCTGCGATACAATAAAATACCACTTCTTTTCATAACAAAAGTGAATTATATAACACGAGAAATAATAGAAAAGTACACGTTATTGCTTGTAACGTACGTCAAAAAGCTCGTGAATTGACATGCATGAAGAGAACTTGGGTAACCAATAAATTGACTCTTTTTGTTTGTCTTCTATTTTTCTTCTAATGGAAAGAAATTTCCACCGAACAATTAAAAGGGAACACAACTAGGAACCCTAAATTGGCAGGGTTAGGCTAAGAAGTTTTTTTTCTCTCTATGCTGTAGTTATAGGGACCGTTTCTCTTTGTTTCATTCCGTGTGCAACTTGAGCTTCTTCTTGTAGCACTTGTGCTTGCGTTTGGCCCTTTAATTTCTTCTTTTCAACGTTCTGCGTTTTCAACATTTGTTGACTTGAGGCTTGAGGGCATGGGTCAAATGGCAGATACCAGCATTTTGCTTTACAATTGTATTTTTGTATTTATATCTTATACTTTTTCGGGAAAGGGTATGACTAAATTAAAAGATCACAGAGGCTAGATTTGCAATAATAAAATTTACATTCACAAGTATATATGTTTGACGAGGATAAAAAATTTAATTAGAACGTTCTAACTAGAAGAAAAAAAAAAACCAAAAACTTTTGTTCTTTTGAGGGAAAAGCGCGTCAGACGTTCTGTCACGCAAACTTGCATTTCATTATCATCCAAACACATTCCACATGTTATACGTTTATTTTTGAGGTTGTGCGAAAGACACCGCAGAAGGTTTTCTCTAAATAACGTATTAAAAAAAATAATAGATGTGCATCTTATCCAGAATGGCTTAAGTTTCTGATCCGGTAGGCTTCGAAAGAAACACACTTAGTGATACAGAGTGAACTGATTACCATACTGTCGGACCTCAAATTTGAAATATCTTCCGACTAATTCCAGAGAAAGAATAGATCATCTGTTACGATCCACATGTAAGCTATTTGGACCGAAATCCAAACCTAAACCGGCCAGTGATAATAATTTAATTCTTATCAGAAATGACTTAAGTTAAGACAAACAAATAAGCGATATGACCAGTTAAACTCGGTAAACATTGAATTCGTACTAATTAATATTAAAACTTTTTTTACCTGTTAATCAACAATCACAAGAGTGTACATAATATTCTTATAAACGTTATGAAAAGCCATTGTGAAAGAAGAAAGATCTCTCTCGACTTGAGTTTCCACTAAATTACAACGTTATATTCATCGAAAACACGCCTACGCCTCTTTTAGTCCCCTCCTATAACAAAGTAAACAATAGACAACAGTGAAAAGAATGTTATCAAAACGCAAACGCAGCTAATAAATCATAACCAAACAGAGCCTTAAGAGTCGAGAGAGTTTCGTTTATATATATTACGAAGAATCCACAACTAACAGAATAACGAAAAAAAAAAAACATTGCCGTGACGTCTCAGCTTACTTTTTTGCTTCCTTTATTCATTTTCTTCAAAATAAATAATTTTATCATTTTGGCACAAACCGGAAAACATCATCACCGCCGACGACGATCATGGAAGTCTTATCTACTTCCACGCCTCTAACACTTCACACCCGCCGTCTCCCCTCTTCTTCTTCATCTTCTCCCGTCACCTCCTTCGCCGCTTCTTCCCTCTCTTCCTTCTCATCCTCCTACCTCGGAATCTCCCTCTCCACCAACCGTAACCACCGCCTCTCCACAACTCCAACGAACTCCCGCCGGCTCCCCCGCAAGAAACGAAACAAACTCACCCCGATCTCAGCCGTTTTCGAGCGGTTCACGGAACGAGCCATCAGAGCCATAATCTTCTCCCAGAAGGAAGCTAAATCGTTGGGGAAAGAGATGGTCTACCCTCAGCACCTTCTCCTCGGCCTCATCGCGGAGGATCGCGACCCTCAGGGGTTCCTCGGATCCGGAGTCACGGTAGACAAGGCGCGTGAGGCTGTGTCGAGTATCTGGGACGAAGCTAACTCCGACGATTCCGGTTTATCGGAGTCGTCGTCGAGTTCGTACTCTAGGTCCACGGATATGCCGTTCTCCATCAGCACGAAGCGGGTGTTCGAAGCAGCGGTGGAGTATTCGAGGACTTTGGAGTGTCAGTATATTGCTCCCGAGCATATAGCTGTCGGACTATTTACCGTTGATGACGGTAGCGCCGGGAAAGTCCTCAAGAGGTAAAAGATCCTCTTTGCCATCGCTGGGTTGGTCTAGTGATTTCGTGGAAGTTTGGCTTCCTAGATTCGATTTCAGATTAGAGAATTGGTTCTGTCTGGCCTTTGGAGTTAGTACTTAGCCTTGCGGGTTCGGTTAGTTCGGGTCAGTTAACTTGGAATTTGGTTAGTTCTGTCGGTAAAACAAGTTAACCAAAAAGAAATTTCGGTTTTAAAATTTTCTATCGAAGTTTTTGGTTTTGGGCTAAATTTCTAGTTTAAACCGAATAAAATTCAAAAAAAATTCTGTTAGTTCGGTTCAAATTCGGTTTGGAATTTTGGTTAAAATTGGTATTGTTTAGTAATTTTTTTCCTTTAGGAAACAGAACTAAACAATTAACGAACCTAAAACCAAATTTTTTTGGTTGTCGAATTGAACCGAACCTTCTAACTGAAGTGAGCCGAAAACTGAATTTTCGGTTCAGTTTGACAGGTTCGGTCCGGTTAATAACCGCATGTTTAGTTGTCGAGTCTTTACAATCCGAATGACCAGGGTCATAAAAAAACTATGCTGCAATGAAACAAACCGTCTCTGATTGCCTTTTGAATTGTTGATGTGATATATTAGATTGGGAGCAAATATGAATTTGCTCACAGCAGCAGCACTGACCAGACTTAAAGGAGAGATTGCCAAAGATGGAAGAGAACCACCTTCTTCTAAAGGGAACTCTGACGCTTCACCTAATGGCAGAGTTGGTGGTCCTGGAAGAACGAAAGGTAATGTTTTTATTCACTTTTATTTGTTCTTACGAGTCTGAGAAGTGAGATACTGATAGACCCTTTTTAACCAAATTTTTTTGTGTTTCACCAGAGAAAAGTGTACTGGAACAGTTCTGTGTGGATCTCACGGCACGAGCTAGCGAGGGGCTTATTGATCCTGTTATCGGCAGGGAGAAGGAAGTTCAAAGAGTCATCCAGATACTTTGCCGCAGAACCAAAAACAACCCCATTCTTCTCGGTGAGGCTGGTGTTGGGAAGACCGCCATTGCTGAAGGACTTGCGATTAGTATTGCAGAAGCAAATGCTCCTGGTTTTCTCTTGGTGAGCATCAGCATCTAAGCAAATGATTTAAAAAAAAAAAAAAAATCTGAAGTTTGTCAAAACCATGTACATGACCAGTTTTGTTTGTTTGCTATATGTTAGACGAAACGCATCATGTCCCTGGATATAGGACTGCTTATGGCTGGTGCAAAGGAAAGAGGGGAACTGGAATCACGAGTCACTGCTTTGATAAGCGAAGTTAAAAAATCAGGTTATTGATCTCAAACTCTACTAATTCATGGAAGACTGTAAAACTAAAATGGCACATTATTAACATTTTTTTTTTCTTTTTTTTTTCTTTCTCATAGGTAAGGTCATTCTCTTCATAGATGAAGTGCACACTCTTATTGGATCTGGCACAGTCGGAAGAGGCAACAAAGGGTCTGGTCTTGACATTGCTAATCTCTTGAAACCACCACTTGGGAGAGGTGAACTTCAGGTACGCATGCTTATTGAATTGACTTTCTGCTGCTTTGAGAAACTAGCTCTACTAATCAATTATCAACAATTTGCAGTGCATTGCATCCACAACCCTTGACGAATTCAGGAGTCAGTTTGAGAAGGACAAAGCACTAGCGAGGAGATTCCAGCCAGTGTTGATTGACGAGCCAAGCGAGGTTTCTTTTCAGTTCAAGCCAGTGTTTTGCTAATCTTACCAAACCAAACAACATCTGTTTTTCTTATCTATTGTATTCATCTTAACAACATTTTTAGGAAGATGCGGTGAAGATTTTGATAGGCCTTCGTGAAAAATACGAAGCCCATCACAACTGCAAATACACTATTGAAGCCATAGATGCTGCAGTCTACCTTTCATCGCGATACATCGCGGATAGATTTCTTCCGGATAAAGCTATTGATCTTATTGACGAGGCGGGAAGCAGAGCTCGCATCCAAGCTTTTAGAAAGAAGAAGGAGGATGCTATCTGTATCCTTTCGAAGCCGCCCGATGATTACTGGCAAGAGATCAGAACTGTTCAGGCCATGCACGAAGTGGTAACAGACTTGGACATTTTACACTTGGATATTTATTATATTTACCTATTCAACGGTTTCAATAATTTTTCTGTTAATAGGTTCTATCAAGCAGGCCGAACCAGGAATATGGTAATGCCATTGCAGATGAGTCTAATGAACTAGTTGAGGAGTCTTCTCTGCCGCCTGCAGCAGGCAACGATGAGTATGATTAACTTCTTTTCTTTTCTTTTTTTTATATGTCCAAATAGTTATTTTAAAGAAAATTAAAGAAGGAACCGTTTGATTCTGCTTTTCAGGCCTATACAGGTGGGACCTGATGACATTGCAGCCGTTGCATCGGCTTGGTCTGGAATTCCAGTTCAGCAGATCACAGCAGATGAGAGAATGCTTCTTATGGGTCTAGAAGATCAGCTTAGAAACAGAGTCGTTGGTCAAGATGAGGCTGTAGCTGCCATATCTAGAGCTGTGAAGAGGTCACGTGTTGGCTTAAAAGATCCTGACCGTCCTATTGCCGCTATGCTTTTCTGTGGACCAACTGGAGTTGGAAAAACCGAACTCACAAAAGCTCTAGCAGCTAATTATTTCGGATCGGTACAGCTTCTTCGTTAACAATCTAATGCTCTGATGACACATGGTGCGGTCACTGAACTGATTTATTCATTGCAGGAGGAATCTATGCTGAGATTGGACATGAGTGAGTACATGGAGCGTCATACGGTGAGCAAGTTGATAGGCTCTCCTCCCGGATATGTTGGTTTTGAAGAAGGTGGAATGCTCACTGAAGCTATCAGGAGACGTCCTTTTACAGTGGTTTTATTCGATGAGATAGAGAAAGCCCATCCTGATATTTTCAATATTCTTCTCCAGCTCTTCGAAGATGGCCATCTAACTGATTCACAGGTTCGATGGCCCACATTTATACTTTAAAATCATCTTTATGTTGACTCTCTTTTATTCTATAGGGAAGGAGAGTATCTTTCAAGAACGCACTGATCATAATGACTTCTAATGTCGGATCATCAGCCATTGCCAAGGGAAGACAGAGGTCAATCGGTTTTATCCTCGATGATGACGAAGAGGAAGCTTCTTACTCTGGTATGAAGGCTTTAGTAGTCGAAGAACTCAAGAACTACTTCCGTCCAGAGTTGTTGAACCGGATTGACGAAATCGTCATCTTCAGACAGCTCGAGCAGGCTCAGGTTAGTCATTTTTATCTGCCTTTTAATCGTCATCTTCAGACAGTTCGGTCCCGAACCTCTTGGTATTAAAAAAAAAAAAAGAAGCAAGGTTTGGCATGAAACACTGAACTAAACCGAAACCAGACTTAGTGGAACCAAATATTAAAAAGAAATTCAACTCTGATTTTTGCAGATGATGGAGATTTTGAATCTGATGTTACAAGACTTGAAGTCGAGGCTTGTGGCACTTGGAGTCGGCTTAGAGGTGTCTGAACCTGTCAAGGAGCTTATATGCAGACAAGGCTATGATCCGGCCTACGGTGCACGACCACTACGTAGAACCGTCACGGAGATTGTGGAAGATCCACTCAGCGAAGCCTTTCTTGCTGGGAGCTTCAAGCCCGGCGACACGGCATTTGTGGTTCTCGATGATACCGGAAACCCTTCGGTTCGGACCAAACCAGATTCTTACACTGTACGAGTTACAGACAAGACATCGATCGCGTAGATTTTCACCATTGGAGGATTGTATATATAAAGATTCTTTGGTTATACTCACTCGCCTTATAGTTGAACCTCAATTGCTTGTTGCAAATGTGTGTATATATATAAAGATACATAGTGATTAGTGCGTGAGGTAATTGTAGTAGCTTATTAAATTATGTATTTGTTACTCGAATTATATCATACTTTAATTTTCTAAATTGGTCGAGTCATGTGTTTGCACGGAAGAAGAGTTAAGAATGATTGTAGGAGTATACATATATTTGTAAATTCAACACACATTTTGAGTATCGATAAACATAAACTATGCAAGTATAACCTGAGCATAATTTAGACTAGGCGGAGCTAGTCTATTTATTTCTAATTGTTTTTTTTTTTAACACTGGGTAACACATTACATCATCATATAATCTCTAAATCTATTAGATATGATGATCAACTACCTGCAACATATGCGATAATGATGAATAGCTCCACGAATAATGATTCCACGATGAAGCTCTCCCCGAAACACTTGAAACCACAGACGGTTCTGCATGTACGACATCTTCGATGGACATGCTCTCACCACAACAGGCGACCACAACGAACGGCTCTGCTTACGGTACTCTGGAACCTCCGGCTTCGCATCCTATAATCTGCGAAATTGCATAGTCAGGATTTGAACCCGGACACGGGTGTAGAAGCCTTTAAACCTTAACCAATAGGCTAAGGTGCTTCCACCATTTCTAATTGTTATGAAAGTCAAGAAAAAGGAGCAGCCGCGTTTGTATAAAATATAAAAGATGTGGGGTCCGCTGCACTATTTGCTGAATTTTTTTCCAAAAACGTTTTTAGTTTATTGAATTACACACTATCCTTCTTTTTCAATAACACATTCTCTCTTTTTATCAGTGTTTTCTTCTTCGTACAGGTATAAAATTTTGTTTTATTTAAATTCCTGCGATATAATAAAATTCCAGTTCTTTTTATAACACGTTATCAACACGATCACTCTGCGATTCGGTAAAATTTATTTGTATCATTTATACCCTGTTATAATGGTCGGTATACCGCATCTACTATTATTTATATCATGTTATAATGGCCGGAATACCGCCTATATTATTTATTAGTAATTTAATTAATTTAATGGTCGTAGAGCATATATATCTGTTTATTATTTATTGGTCGGCGAGGCATACTCATATTCTGTTTATTATTTATTGGTCGGCTGAGCATATATATCTGTTTATTATTAATTGGTCGGCCGAGCATGATAATTTATTTATTACTCTGCATTGATCGGTGAGCCGTCGCATGATTTGTTGTCATAACATAAATATTTTATTGTCATAAATTTTTACTTTTATGAAATTTTATAGATTTGATTGACCGTTTAATACGATATTTTCAGACTAATTTTTGGTGCACTCGATTTAACCCCAACGGTCACAAATAAATTTTTCAAAATTTCCCTTTCTCCAACGGTTATGAACAGTATTTTTCACCTATAAATACAACTCATTTTCACTCCATTTCATCATCCAAAACATTTCATCTTCTCTCAAAATTTCAAATCGCTCTCCTCCGATTTTTCATTTCAAGAAAGATGATTCACGACTTTTGTTTTATGTGCCATTTTATTTGTGTTTCTATTTATGGTTTATTCGTTGGAGAATTACTCCGAGTGAATTTAAGATGAATATCGGTTTAATTTTCTTTACATCGCTTCTCCTTGTAATTGCTTGTATGATTAATGTAAACGGTTTTTAATTATGAAGTTCTAATAAAATTATTATTGTGTTTTAGAATTACAAATGGCAAACATCGAAACTCAGTTCCGGCCCTAAAATAAGCGGCGAAAATTACGTCGGATGGGTCACAAACGTGAAACCATATCTGGTGATGAAAAAGATAACCGAAACAATTGTAATCGGTAACAAATCACCACCCGAGCATATAGCCGAAGCGATAATCTTCCTGAAGAAGCATTTAGATGAAAATCTAACGCACGACTATGCAAACGTCGAGGACCCAGCTGAACTGTGGCAAACTTTAAAAGAAAGGTTCGATAACCAGAGACAAATCAACCTCCCTCACGCTCTAGAAGAGTGGAAAAATCTGAGGTTCCAAGATTTTCAAAAGGTTGAGGATTACAATTCCGCTGTCCTGAGGATAGTTGCACTCCTGAAGTATTGTGGTAATCTTGTCTCTGAGGCAGAAATGATGAATAAAACATATATCACTTTCCACAAACAGCTTCACTTCTTACGAAATTCTGAGAAAATGCGGGTATCACGAGATTTTCTGAATTGATGGTTTGCTCATGTTAGCTGAAAAGAACAATGAGCTCTTAATCAAAACCACAATTCCGGCCTCACGGGGAGCCAAAGCATTCCACGAAGTGAATGCTACGACAATAGAAAATTCGAAAGAAGAAACCATGCCAATCGAGGTCATGGGCCGTTTCAACAACAAACGTGGAAAAACTTACAATCCCAAATGGAGGGATCTAATAAGTGGGTTAGACCGGGCAAGTTTCAAGGGTAAAGAAACTCAAGAGGATACCACCCGGCGTGAGGCGGTGTGTTACGATGTGGTTGTAAAGGACATTGGTCTCAGACTGTCATACTCCTTCACATCTCGTAAGTTATATCAAGAGTCCACGAAAGGAAAGGCTAAAGAGGTGAACCTCACGGAAAATGTTGAAGGGACCTCATACCTTGAATCCTCCGACTTAAGCTAATGAGTGGACTAGATTACTCTGAAGAGAATCGAAATGCCTATGATAAGAGTATTGAATAGTTTTCAGTATTACCATGTATAATTATTATATTTCATGTTTTAAACAAATAATGATGTTTTAACGTCATCTTATTGTATAATTATTGTGTCTTTTTCTTTATATGAATGAATTTTATGTTTCTTTTATATTTATGACAATTTCAGAAATTGATCATAATGCTAATGGAGCAAAATCCAAGAAACGGTTTGTGAAATATGCATACCAGATAGTGGAACAACGCACTATTCGAGACAAAGAGATATTTCTTTAATATAAAACCGACAAGAATTGTCGTCAATACAATATCAGGTCCTCGCAGACGTGATTGAAGGAACTGGTAAAGCAAACTTTACTTTACCGAATGGAACAAAATTTTCCATAAATAATGTTCTATATTCTCCAAGTTCTAAAAGGAATTTGTTGAGTTTTAAAGACATATATCTTCACGGATATGATACTCGGTCTGGCGAGGATGGAAAGAAATACATGTATGTAACCGAGAAATGTGGCAGAAAACACATATTAGAAAAGTTTCAGAACTTCCTTGGGACTACATCATACTTATATCGATGAGATCGAATCAAATCTTTTAGTAAAGCAGAACCGGAAGAGTTCACATTATGGCATGATCGCCTTGGCCATCCGAGCACTACAATGATCGTAAAATCATAGAAAGTTCACATGGTCATCCACTGAAAATCCAGGAGATTTCTCAAGGGAATAAAATGACATGTGTTGCATGTTCTCTAGGAAAATTGATCGTAAGGCCATCGCCAACCAAAATCGATAAAGAATCACCAAAGTTCCTTGAAAGAATTCAAGGCATATATGTGGACCTATACACCCACCTTGTGGACCATTCCACTATTTTATGGTATTAATTGGCATCCAGTAGATGGTCACGTTTTCTATTATCATCTCGAAATGTGGCATTTGCGAGATTTCTAACTCAGATGATCAAGCTGCGAGTGCGGTTTCGATTATACTATTAAAAGAGTTAGACTAGACAACGCTGGTGAATTCACATCCCAAGCATTCAATGACTATTGTATGGTAATGGGAATTGAAGTTGAACATTCGGTTGCTCATGTTCATGCATAAAATGGTTTGGCTTAATCTTTAATTGCGTCGCAATTGATTGCAAGACCATTGATCATGAGATCAAAACTTCCAACCTCTGTATGGGGACATGCCATTTTGCATGCGAAGCACTCATTCGGATCGGACCGAGTGCATACCATAAGTATTCCCACTACGGTTAGCGTTTGGTCGAGAACCAAACATTTCCCACTTTAGAATCTTTGGTTGTGCGGTATATGTGCCTGTAGCACCACCACAACGTACAAAGATGGGACCATAAAGAAGATTGGAAATATATGTTGGTTTTGATTCCCCATCAATTATAAGATACCTAGAACCACGGTGGTGGCGTCTTTACTGCATGTTTTCTGATTGTCATTTGACGAAAATGTATTCCTAGTTCTAGGGGAGAAAACAAAAATGTTGGAAGTGTTATAAAATGAAGTGTATCATCATTGTTATATCTTGATCCTCCCACTAAAGAGTCAGAAATAGAAGTTCGACGAATTATGCATTTACAGAGTATAGCTAACCAGCTACCTGATGCATTTGTAGATACAAGGACGGTAACTAAATCTCATATACCAGCTGCAAATGCTCCTGCTCGTATCAAAATGCCAAAAGAACAAGAAAGGAGGATGACACACGAGAGCCAAAACACTGAAGCGTGGTAGACTGTTGGTTCTAAGGATAAGAATCCTAGGAAACGAGAAGAAAGCTGAAATATATGATGCACCCAAAATAGCGAGAAAATCTTTTAGTAAAACAGAACCCGAAGAGTTCACATTATGGCATGATCGCCTTGGCCATCCGTGCACTACAATGATGCGTAAAATCATAGAAAGTTCACATGGTCATCCACTGAAAATCCAGGAGATTTCTCAAGGGAATAAAATGACATGTGTTGCATGTTCTCTAGGAAAATTGATCGTAAGGCCATCGCCAACCAAAATCGATAAAGAATCACCAAAGTTCCTTGAAAGAATTCAAGGCATATATGGACCTATACACCCACCTTGTGGACCATTCCACTATTTTATGGTATTAATTGCGCATCCATTAGATGGTCACGTTTTCTATTATCATCTCGAAATGTGGCATTTGCGAGATTTCTAACTCAGATGATCAAGCTGCGAGTGCGGTTTCTGATTATACTATTAAAAGAGTTAGACTAGACAACGCTGGTGAATTCACATCCCAAGCATTCAATGACTATTGTATGGTAATGGGAATTGAAGTTGAACATTGGTTGCTCATGTTCATACATAAAATGGTTTGGCTTAATCTTTAATTAAGCGTGCGCAATTGATTGCAAGACCATTGATCATGAGATCAAAACTTCCAACCTCTGTATGGGGACATGCCATTTTGCATGCGAAGCACTCATTCGGATCGGACCGAGTGCATACCATAAGTATTCCCCACTACGGTTAGCGTTTGGTCGAGAACCAAACATTTCCCACTTTAGAATCTTTGGTTGTGCGGTATATGTGCCTGTAGCACCACCACAACGATACAAAGATGGGACCATAAAGAAGATTGGAAATATATGTTGGTTTTGATTCCCCATCAATTATAAGATACCTAGAACCACGATGGTGACGCCTTTACAAAGATGTTTTGTTGATTGTCATTTTGACGAAAATGTATTCCTAGTTCTAGGGGAGAAAACAAAAATGTTGGAAGTGTTATAAAATGAAGTGTATCATCATTGTTATATCTTGATCCTCCCACTAAAGAGTCAGAAATAGAAGTTCGATTTAATTATGCATTTACAGAGTATAGCTAACCAGCTACCTGATGCATTTGTAGATACAAGGACGGTAACTAAATCTCATATACCAGCTGCAAATGCTCTGCTCGTATCAAAATGCCAAAAGAACAAGAAAGGAGGATGACACACGAGAGCCAAAACACCTGAAGCGTGGTAGACTGTTGGTTCTAAGGATAAGAATCCTAGAAACGTAAGAAAGCTGAAATATATGATGCACCCAAAATAGCAGAAAATATTTTGGAAGAAATAAATGATAAGGATTCTGATGAATCAGAGCATCATGAATCAGAGCATCATGAATCGAAAAATAATCATGAGATTTCTATTAATTACATCCATTATAAAAGGATATGGAATAGAAATGAACAAAATGACCTTGATGATGCTTTCTCATATATTGTGTCAAGTGAAATAAATGAAGAAATCGATGATCCAGAACCAAAATCTGTCTATGAATGTCAAAAGAGACATGATTGGGAACAATGGAAAAATGCAATACAAGCTGAACTTGATTCGCTTAATAAACGAAAAGTATTTGGATCTATTGTGCTCACACCTGCAGATGTGAGACCAGTTGGGTACAAATGGGTTTTCGTTCAGCGAAATGAGAAAATGAGATTACGAGATACAAAGCTCGTCTAGTGGCTCAAGGTTTTCTCAAAGACCTGGAATCGATTATGAAGAAACGTATTCTCCAGTTATGGATGCCATTACATTTAGATTCCTGATGAGTCAAGAACCGATAAAAATCTGAGATGCGTCTCATGGATGTTGTTACAGCTTATCTATATGGATCATTAGATACTGATATCTACATGAAAGTTCCTGATGGATTTAAAATGCCAGAAGCATTAAGTTCCAAACCTAAAGAGTTATGTGCAATAAAATTACAAAGATCATTATATGGGTTAAAGCAATCTGGACGTATGTGGTATAATCGTCTCAGTGATCATTTAACAAAAGAAGGATATGTGAATGATCCTATATGCCCATGTGTTTTCATTAAGAAAACAATATCCGGATTTGTAATAATCGCGGTATATGTTGATGATCTTAACATTATCGAAACTCAAAAGGAAATACAAAAGGCATCAGACTATCTCAAAGGAGAATTTGAGATGAAAGATCTAGGACAGACACAATATTGTCTTGGCCTACAAATAGAACATTCACAAAATGGTATATTTGTGCATCAATCCACATACACTAAAAGAGTGTTGAAACGATTTAACATGGATAAATCAACTCCTCTTAGCACCCCGATGGTCGTTAGGTCACTTAATATTGAAAGTGATCCATTTCGACCACCTGAGGAGAAAGAAGAGATACTTGGTCCGGAAGTACCATATCTAAGTGCAATTGGAGCGCTGATGTACCTTGCAAATTGTACACGGCCTGATATATCATTTGCTGTGAATCTTTTGGCAAGATTCAGCTCATCTCCAACTCGAAGACATTGGAATGGGATTAAACATGTTTTTCGTTACCTCCAAGGGACCATTGATTTAGGCTTGTTTTATCCTAAAAGTTCAAAAGGTCAAATAGTTGGTTTTCGGATCACGGGATATCTTTCAGACCCACACAAAGCCCGATCATAAGCGGGATACGTTTTTACGATCGGAGGCACTATATCTTGGCGTTCCCGAAACAAACGCCGTGGCTACTTCTTCAAATCATGCTGAGATCATTGCACTCCATGAAGCAAGTAGAGAATGTGTATGGCTGAGATCAATGAGCGACACATCATTCGCCATTGGGGATTGGCGAATATATGAGCCAACTATTCTATATGAAGATAATGAAGCATGTGTTGCTCAAACAAAGGACGGATATATTAAAAGCGATAGAACGAAGCATATTCATCCGAAGTTCTTCTCATACACTCAAGAGCTCGTAAAGATGAAAGAGATTGAAGTAAGATATGTCCAATCATGCGACAATGCAGCTGACCTCTTCACAAAATCACTTCCGACCGGTATTCAAAAACATGTTAAGTAATATTGGAATCGCCATCGAAGGATCTATGACTGCTCATTCGAGGGGGAGCTTACGTAGTTGTACTCTTTTTACCTTACTATGGTTTTTCTCATTGGGTTTTCCTTAGAAAGGTTTTTAACGAGGCAACAAAGACGTTAAGCGAGAGCGGATAGTGACACCGGCCCCCAAGGGGGAGTGTTATGAAAGTTAAGAAAAAGGAGCAGCCGCGTTTGTAGGAAATATAAAAGATGTGGTCATTACTATTTGCACGATGAATTTCTTTCTATATATCTGAGCGTTTTCGTTTATTGAATTACACACTATCCTTCTTCTTCAATAACACATTCTCTTCTTATCGGTGTTATCTTCTTCGTACGGGTATAAAATTTTGCTTTATTTAAATTCCTGCGATATAATAAAATTCCAGTTCTTTTTATAACACTAATGAGATTATTGGTACTTCATAATTAGACTGTATAAAAATATGAATGAATCTCCAGTGTGAAAAAAAGAAAGACTGTATAAGAAATATATTCCTTGCTTTATTTTATCTCACTTTTATTTTCTCTGCTGACCGTTTAGCTAAGGAAGTAATATGTTCTCATGTGTAAAATTCTTTGTTAAATATAATCTTGAGATGACAAAAAATTGTAGAAAAAGTTTGGATGTGAATTAAATAAGTTAAAACATACGCATTATAAAATTTATCAATTTGTAATAAAATATGTTGTATTATCTAAATTTTCAATTATAGACATCAAACCTCATATGTTTAAGTTTAAGTCGTGGATAATACTTTAGCGTTAAAATGTTGATACCACACTATAAAAATTATCAATCCGTAATAAGATATTTGGAAATATCTAAACTCTCGAGTATAATCATCAAAACACAAAGGTTTAGGTCGCGCTTTGGACAAACATATATAATTATTATAGAATATAGAAATAGAAGCTAAAAATTTATTTCATGCTTTGAAAAACCTGTCAAATCTAGTTGTGTTTTAAAATACGATTCCAAAAATACTTTGACAATTAAAAACTTTTATAAAATATAATAAAACGAATACAATTTTTATTAAGTGTAAAAGTAAGTAGCTAGTAGATTATTTACCAAATCAAAATCTACAAATTATTTTGTTTATGATAATAACATTTTAAACTCTTAAACAAAAGCTGCTAAGACTTTAAATGATAAATATTTATGCAATAAATATAAGTTAGTTTATAATTTGATTTTATAATAGTATAAGATGTCAATCTAATATTATAAATATTTTGTTAAAAGCTAAATAATTATAATAATATGTAAAGTATTTTAAATAAATTTAATTTATTTTCATATTTTGTTCTAATTAGTTTAGTTATTAATATTTGTTATTTAATAATAGATCAAATAATATATAATTTTTTATATAATTGTTATTCTGTTATCCTACCTTCAAAGTGGCCATGACTTCCACTTTAAACCTTCGAACTTTAAACTTCCATATAAACCCTTGAACTAATAACACTCTTAACAAAAACTACGAAAGTGGCTCACGTGTTTTCTTTGTTATCATGGTGGACAGAATTATAAACACCGTTGATGTGATGATTAACTCCGTTTGTTTTAATTAAACATAGTTTATTAGATTTTATATTTTTAATAAACCAAATTTTCTTTCACTACTCCTCTTTGATGCAGTGTAAACAATTTTTTTTTATCATAATACGCATTTCATATACGAAGAATATATCAACCTAGAATTATTTTATTCTTACAAATCAAGCTAAACTGAAGAAAATTCCGCAAATAAAAATGAAAAACTGAAGAAGCACCATACAACATTAGGACACATAAATATGGATTAAGAATATTAAATTATTAAGAATATCATTACTTTATATTGTCTCTAACATACACATATTTCTTTCTCACTTTTTGGTTTTCTCTTTAGAATTTTTTATTTTTAGGACTGTTCTAGACAACAAGCTGATTAGAGATTTTAAATTAATTAATTTATAAATAAAATAAAAATATGTTTTAGTAAAAAAATAATTAATTTTAATAAAATATATGTGGTAAAACTAATGGAGTTAAGCATCACATCAACGATGTTCATAATTATGTCCACCATGATAACAAAGAAAACACCTGAACCCCTTTCATAGTTTTTGTTAAAAGTGTTATTAATTTGAAGGTTTATTATGGACGTTTAAAGTGGAAGTAATTACCAATGAGATTTTCCCGTTTTTATTTGGTTATTTTTAAAAATTTATGTATCTTCATTACCTTTTCTGCAAACTAATTAATTATTCTCCGATTCTGCGGTTAATCAATGTCTACCAGTCAGAACATAGTCTAACTACTAACGCACTTAATAACGGTTTTCCTTTTTCTGCCAAATAAAACTTAATAACAGTTTCAGTTATTCTTGTTTTTTTTCTGATGACAAAAATTGTCCTAACTAAGTGATCCGCAGTTCCATTTTGATCCCGAGAAAAGTGGCTTATCTTGAACTCTCGGAATCTGCTTCTTAGATCATCAAATATATTTTAACTCCATGGAGAGTTTTTATTTATTTTTCTGTGTGTGTGGGAAAATTGGAATGAAGTATATATAATTTTTCCCATAGTACCACTTGAAAAGTTGCAATTTCTCAGTCCCTTAGATTTATCTTCCACTAATTAATTATTCTACGATTTTGTGGTTAATCAATGTCTACTAATCAGCACATTTTGTTAAAATCTTAACTTCATTATCGACAACAATCTTTATGATTTTCTTTTAAGCTGGATAATTATAGTGTTACCAATTATGAAAAATATTACAGACAATTCTACAATAACCGTTATTGATTACGTAAGTCATAAATTATCAAAAATAGGGTGCTAAGAAAAACATTAAACAAAAATAGTATTAACACGATGTTTCCTAACATATACGTAGGATACTACTAACATACTTAATAACGGTTTTTCGAATAAACTTAATAACGGTTCCAGTTCTTCTTGTTTCTTTTTTTGTGTGTGTGTGGAAAATTGGAATGAAGTATATAAATTTCCCATAGCACGACTTGAAAAGTTGCAATTTCTCAGTCACCTAGATTTGTCTACAAATTTTGGTATCGACTTCGGTTACTTTCGAGTTAAAAAACTATTTATGGGGCAATAAACGAAACAATCATAGACCTCAGGGACAATTCTGAACAGTCACGGGAGGAGGAACGAATAAACTAGGGCTTTTATTTAAACACAACAACTGTTTGCAATCTTCGTCCTTCTTCCGCAATCCCCATGGCCGTCCGTAACGGCTACGCACATCGTCCATCAACAAGGGAGGAGGAGCAACCTTCATCGGCGATGATCCGACGGAGAGAAGCGCAGGCTACTGTCGAAACCGTGCCTACAAACATCGAAACCACGATCGAACAATCTAACGACCCTCAGTTTTTGAAATCCATCGTCGACTTAACCGCGTTAGCAGCCGCAGTGAACGCCTTCAAACGCCGCTACGACGAACTGCAGAGCCACATGGATTACATCGAGAACGCGATCGACTCCAATCTCAAAACTAACGGCATCGTCGAAATCGCCGCCGTGTCGCCTCCGCCGAAGGATGCCTCTGGAGAAACAGCCACGGCGATTGCGTGCCAATCGCCGCCCAAACAGAAGTCCGAAGCGGAGCGATTGTGCGAGTCGATGTGTAGCAAAGAGCTCCGCAGGTACATGTTCGTGAACATATCTGAGAGAGCCAAGCTAATCGAAGAGCTTCCTGGAGCGTTGAAGCTTGCCAAGGACCCGGCGAAGTTCGTGTTGGATTGCATTGGGAAGTTTTACTTGCAAGGGCGCAAGGCGTTCGCCAACGACTCGCCCGCGATCACCGCGAGGAAGGTTTCGCTTCTTGTTCTGGAGTGTTATCTTCTGACGTTTGATCCTGAAGGAGAGAAGAAGCAGGTTGGTAGTTCTGTGAAAGATGAGGCGGAGGCGGCTGCTGTTGCGTGGAAGAAGAGGCTGGTGGGTGAAGGATGGTTGGGTGCAGCGGAGGCTGTGGATGCAAGGGGTTTGCTTCTGTTGGTTGCTTGTTTTGGGATTCCGGAGAGCTTTAAGAGTATGGATTTGTTGAATTTGATTAGGCAGAGTGGTACTGCTGAGATTGTTGGTGCTCTTAAACGGTCTCCGTTTCTTGTCCCTATGATGTCAGGTACCTTGTTCTTTCTTGAGTTGATGAATTTACATTACAAAGGCTGTTTCTTTAGAATCAAAATGTTTCATCTTTGTTTTGGGTTGTGTATAATGAGCTTGTGAGTAGAGTAGAATTACATGTACAAAATAGGAGACAACATTCTAGAGTTGAGTGAGACATTATAGAGCTGCACATTCACGAAATTGTTATTTGTTAGAACCAAGCAAGGTCTTATTGCCTTGAAAGTAGTGGTTTTCGATATTGCAAGTTAGAATCATGTGACTAAGCTGTTGACTAAAAGGGTCCTAACAATATTCTATTGGCCATAGGTATAGTTGATTCAAGTATCAAGCGTGGAATGCATATTGAAGCACTTGAGATGGTTTATACCTTTGGGATGGAGGATAGGTTTTCACCTTCTTCAATTCTAACTTCATTCCTAAGGATGAGCAAGGAGTCATTTGAGAGGGCGAAACGTAAAGCACAAGCACCCATGGCATCTGTATGACTCTTCTTTACTCGTTTTAACTTTTTTTTCCTGTTCTGATTCTTATCGTTGTTTGCTTTTTATTTTCTCAACAGAAAACTGCGAACGAAAAGCAGTTGGATGCGTTATCATCAGTGATGAAGTGTTTGGAAGCTCACAAGTTAGACCCAGTGAAAGAAGTACCAGGGTGGCAGATCCAAGAGCAAATGGCGAAGCTTGAGAAAGAGATTGTTCAGCTCGACAAACAGATGGAAGAAGCGAGATCCATCAGTCGAATGGAGGAAGCGCGATCCATCAGTCTAAGGGAGGAAGCGGCAATTAGCGAGAGATTGTATAACCAACAGATGAAACGTCCAAGGTTGTCAGAAAGGGAAATGCCACCAACAGCTTCCTTATCTTATTCTCCTATGTACCGCGACCAAAGCTTCCCTAGTCACAGAGAGGGAGATGCAGATGAAATATCAGCTCTTGTGAGTAGTTACCTCGGCCCATCAGCAGGTTTTCCTCATCGGTCAAGTCTCAGGAGATCCCCTGAATATATGGTTCCACCTGGTGGGTTAGGAAGAAGTGTCTCTGCGTATGATCATCAGCCTCCAAATTCTTATTCTCCGGTTTCAAGAAGGTACTCTCCAGTTCACGGACAGAGACTTCCTCAAGAGTACTCTCTTCCAGTTCATGGGCAACACCAAATGCCATATGGTCTATACAGACATTCACCATCTGTTGAAAGATACTTGGCTTTGTCCAATCACAGGACTCCTCGTAACTTATCACAAGACCGCATAGGAGGAATGTAGAATATGTAACTTTAAGTTTTTGTTTTGTTTTTCAAAGAAACCACAGAATTTATTTAATAAACACAAAGCTTAGGATCTGTAATTGATATTTCGTTCAGAAGCTAAATGTTTATCATTGATAGTTCTTTTTAGTCAACCTCCTCAGATGCATCATCTAAGTAAACCTCTGGCTCTTCATCATCTGGAATCTCTTCATCTTCTGTATCAGTGCCTTCTTGTTCTCTTTGAGCTGCTCGAGCCATTGCAGATTCTAGCCTTGTGCTTACAGTTTCCCATGACACAAGCTTTTCCATGAATGTATTTATGTATTCGACTCTTCGGTTCTGCGCAAAACACAACAACATGAGAACTGAGAACCTGTGCTTTCAGTAATTTAGTGAAAACATTTTGAAGGTACCTCAAAATCCAGATAGTAAGCGTGCTGTATTGCACAAAGAGGAGAGAAGAAAACTAAGTCAGGGATCAAGAAACCAAGGTGAAATTCGTATAGTGAAAGATGAATAGCTTATATTATACCTCCCAGGTATCAATGGTGAGAAGTGGCTGCACATAAACAGATGAAAAAATGTGTCAGGAAATCAAATCCATAGCTATATCTACATTTTGGAAAGTTAGACACTTACAGAATAGTCCCATACGAGTGGATTCACTGCATTGGGAGTTTTTACTATCACAAGCTTCTTGTCTTCCTCCTTTGGAAGAGGGTTTACTGCATTTGCAACGTCAAGTCTATTCGCCTTGTCTGCATCAGTGTATCCCCTAAGTAAGTTGGGGTGGTTTGCATTTTATTTATAGTGGTAAGGGGACGCATAGGTTGGAAACACTCACATGCAAGCCAAGTCCAACCTGAACCAAAGTTGGAGGATGCAGCTGCCTTGAACCTTTCTACAAAGTCATCAAAAGACCCAAAATCTCTCTCAATCAGTCTGAGGAGATCTCCAGTTGGCTTTCCTCCACCTCCAGGTTGGATAGACTCCCAGAAGAACTCGTGGTTCCATGCCTGCAAAGCGCCTCACATAACCTTAATTCACATCCAATCTTTGAAAAAAGCGGTGGAAGACACTGGAGAAGAAATATTTGGCTATTACCTGTGCGGCGTTATTGAAGGCAGGAAGCATATTGCCTCTGTTGTATGAAAGAAGCACAACCTCTTCCAATGACAATCCATCTAGATCTGTGCCTAGGATTTGCTTGTTCAGGTTCTCAACGTAAGTTTTGTGATGCTTGCCCCAATGATAATCCAGTGTTTCCCGGCTCATATGCGGTTCTAGAGCATCCTGCCAAAGACAGACAGACACAGAGTGAGCGAGCAACATCTCCCCTTCACGCTTCGTTTCACTTTTAACATCCATAACATTTCATCATCATAACTACCGTAGTAGAGCGAACCTTCAAAGATTTGTACTAATACAATATTCTTACCACACGATGTGCATAATCTATCAACCAAAATTAAAATCTAAAAGCTGGGTGGGTCTTGATAACGAAAAACGTACAAGAGGATAGGGAGGTGGCTTAAGCTCAAATCCCGCTCTGGCAACACCAGAAACAGCTACCTTTCTCGAGAACTGTCTCTGCGCCATTAAATAAAAAAACAAGTTCAAGATTCAGTCAAGCATTTCATCGAACACTACATATGCATGGTTCCTTGGTATGTCTTATTATTGAAACTAGAGCTCCATTCATATAGAGTTTAACAGTTGATTTAGGAGAACAAGAGAGGCTGAAAGACAGAACCTTTTCGTGTCTTTTCCATTGCATTTGCCGGTTTGGCCCTGTTAAAAAAAAAAGAAAAAAAACTAATAGTGAGTGAGAGACAGAGATGGAGAGAGATAAGAGAGATAGAAAAGGAGAAACCTTGAGAAGTAAGCAGAGAGCACCGCGACGAGAGAAACGAGGAAGTGGTTGTCATCATCATTGATTTATGGCCTGCTATGAGTATACAGAGGTTTCTCCTCTCTGTCTAGATAAGTGAACCTTCTTATCTCAGGCTATTATGCTACGTACTGTTAATTTATTCCATGCTCAGACTTTTAACTAGAGCAATTTTAATTTAAATAATAATCTCTAGTTAGTGATCTTTATTTTTTGTTCACCCGTCCGTGACCAATGGGCTCATATGCAATAATTTTATACAAATTTGTTTATCATCACTATACCGATTATTGACTTTGGCATCAACAGGAGGGTCTTCTTTGGGGAATATTCACAAACTGAGCGCTTACCTAGTCAGATGAGACCGGTGACACTGCAAGGATCTTCGAGATCTATGACTCTAGAATCCACCCAGTTGACATCATATCTCTATCAAGTCAAGAGTTGGAGATTTCTCGCCGCTTAGCACGTTGAGGAGCTGGATGTTGCAGTTGCATTATCCTATAAGTCACGATCTCGTCGCTTGTCCTATGCCGCAGCTTCTTTAGGATCAACAGAGTAATCCATCATCCAACTCCATTTTACAATCTCATCTTCTTCAGCAACAACATTCTCACTGACTCAACAAAAAAGACTTGGAGCTGGGCGACTCAATGACCATCCGGACTCACTGGAGGCCGACCCATTACCTTTGACTTGTTCCATTCGAAGCCATTTGAACAAAAGAAGTGTGAAGTTTGAAACTAAAATAAGGCAGAAGGT
Organism: Brassica carinata; assembly: GCA_016771965.1. Lineage (NCBI taxonomy): Eukaryota > Viridiplantae > Streptophyta > Magnoliopsida > Brassicales > Brassicaceae > Brassica > Brassica carinata. The sequence goes on from CM028695.1 coordinate 65,522,040, forward strand.
AGGGAAATCAGAAATGTAGTAATTATTGAAATAATATGGAAAATGTAAGTAGTAAAAGATGTAGGTTGGTCTTACATTACATATGAATCTAACGAGCTGTGAGGCTAACTATTCAAAATAATATAATATGGAAAAATCAACGATTAATATTCAAACGGTAGACAAAATTTATTACAGTTTTATTAATTTATAGTATATAATTAAAACTATAAATAAACTATAACTAAGTGTTTCATTAGCTGTAGTTTTAATTATTTTAAATAAAAACCGGATCTAAATCTAATACTAAATCACTGAAAATTATAATTTAGTCTAAGGAAACAAAAATAATAATAATTATGATTCACTTATTATAGTTTAGTTTTTAAAAATTAAAAAACAGAATACTAAAATAAATGAAACTGAAAATAGCATTACTAATTCTGGAAGAAAAAAAATCTACTTTCTATAATTTTTCTCGTCTCTGTAAAGTTTAACAAACCAAGCTTTAGTGATTTTCAATTTCATATAAAAATCTTCAAAAACACTCACGACTTTTCTTTTTTAAAAGTTGTGGTTCCTTTGCTTTTTTTACTAAAGCCAATAAAACGTATCTTTAAAGTTAAGCCCTTGAAGCCACAGCCATTACTTTACATCTAAAATCCCTAGAAAGTAAATAAAAAGCCAACTGATACAATCCCAATCAATAAAAAACAGTTACAATTACTAAAGATAAAAATGAATACTGTTTACTTTAGCAACTGAGTGCCCAAATGTATAGAAGTGACCAAACATTTGATATCATAATCAATTTTCCTCCCGTAGAATCCTACCCTTTTATTGTTTTTATTAATTGTTTGAATTTTAAAACGATAATTAATTAGAAAGTAACTCAAATACGTAGCCAAAGCTATGTGCCTGTGCCATACTCCATTTTCCTATAAATGGGACGATATAGCCAATTACTAATTACTTTCATAGAAAACTAACTTACCAAAACCATATATTGAATTCCTTAAGTCTTCTCTTGTTGCATAATTCGCTGCCTAATATCATGTCTATGATGAGTGTATTTTTTATCCTATCCATCATATATTCTGCAAATTCTGTGAATGCTCAATTACCGCCGTTTCTACCTCCGTTTTGGTCTCTCGTGACCCAATGTTTATCAACATTGAAGAATATTCCAGGATGTTTTGAAGGGATAACTCAATCATAGCGCCTGATTGTTGTAAAACTTTTTTGGAAGCTGTACACCAAAACTTCCTTTCAACCCTTTTCCTCCTATGTTAATGCAGCAATGCTCCCAAATTTCTGGTCTTCCAGCCATATAGTAAATTTTTAAAATAGTTATGTAAAATTTTATTTTCTAAATAAAGGTTAAATCCCATTATATTAAAGAAAAAAAGAACGAATGATCTGATAATTCTAATGTTCCTTTCTTATATTTCAGTCTCATATAAAATCTTTAGCATTTCATATAATAAAGCCTAATATTATCTGATTAATAGAATGACATTTTAATATAAAAAATGTCTATCAATGAAGTTTAAGAATTTGATAAGTAGAATCTCAAAGACATGGCGCAGCGGTTGGTACTAAATGTGTCAAGATGAAATTTTTGACACAAGATTGTATGCTTTGTAGTTTAATTTTGTGTCAACTATCCCTTATATATTAATTGAGGAATATTTGAAAAGATGTAACCTCAATTTTGTAATAATTAAAAAGATTCATTATGTATGTGTCAATCAATTAGGTTGTTAATTAGTCATACGTTCGCTTCATATTGAAATTGAAAACATGTTGGTCCAATTCAATTTTTATTCTATGATTGAACTGAGCTAAATTTGGTTGATCTTGATTGAACCTAATCGAACCATAATTCTTTATGAACCAAAACATTTTTGGTTCAGTTACGATCGGTTTTAAAAATATTGCACCTATTTAAACTCGACTTTTTGACCAATCCCATTTAGATCATATCATGTTTACTATAATTTCAAACTTGTATAATCAAATTTAGGCTCAAATTTAAGATAATGGTAATACTGTTTAACCGAAAATGCAGTATATGCAAAACAATCTAGCATATATGTCGGTTAAAGATCTTAATTATTGTTTGCATAAATAATATAATGATTAGCAATGTTTTTAATGAATTACATATCTTATTCTCCTACATAAACTAAGGAAATTTTATAGATTTCATTAATTTTAAATTCTTGTTTATATGGGATTAAATCTTATAAAAATATTAGGGAAATTGATTATGTTAAGATACAATAACTTCTATAAATATATTAATTTAAATATGGGAAGTTTTAGTAAAACGGTAAGACTATAATATGATGAATACATTTACTACCTATTTTGACTATTATATAGGAGAGTGTAAAATTATGGATATATAATGTATATGCTAATTATTATTTTTTTAAAAATTTCATAATTCATGGTGATAAGTACTTAAAGTAAAAATGTTAATTTTGTATTTGAAATCGAAATGTTAATTTTATATTTATATCATTTATTTTTTTATTTACATTTTATTTCAGAATTATCTCAATTGAAAACTGTAATAACTAAACTTTGTTATGTTTGTAAAATTCATGGAGAATAACTAAAAACATTTAGGTTATATTCAATTTTTATTCTATGATTGAACTGAGCTAAATTTGGTTGATCTTGATTGAACCTAATCGAACCATAATTCTTTATGAACCAAAACATTTTTGGTTCAGTTACGATCGGTTTTAAAAATATTGCACCTATTTAAACTCGACTTTTTGACCAATCCCATTTAGATCATATCATGTTTACTATAATTTCAAACTTGTATAATCAAATTTAGGCTCAAATTTAAGATAATGGTAATACTGTTTAACCGAAAATGCAGTATATGCAAAACAATCTAGCATATATGTCGGTTAAAGATCTTAATTATTGTTTGCATAAATAATATAATGATTAGCAATGTTTTTAATGAATTACATATCTTATTCTCCTACATAAACTAAGGAAATTTTATAGATTTCATTAATTTTAAATTCTTGTTTATATGGGATTAAATCTAATACTAAATCACTGAAAATTATAATTTAGTCTAAGGAAACAAAAATAATAATAATTATGATTCACTTATTATAGTTTAGTTTTTAAAAATTAAAAAACAGAATACTAAAATAAATGAAACTGAAAATAGCATTACTAATTCTGGAAGAAAAAAAATCTACTTTCTATAATTTTTCTCGTCTCTGTAAAGTTTAACAAACCAAGCTTTAGTGATTTTCAATTTCATATAAAAATCTTCAAAAACACTCACGACTTTTCTTTTTTAAAAGTTGTGGTTCCTTTGCTTTTTTTACTAAAGCCAATAAAACGTATCTTTAAAGTTAAGCCCTTGAAGCCACAGCCATTACTTTACATCTAAAATCCCTAGAAAGTAAATAAAAAGCCAACTGATACAATCCCAATCAATAAAAAACAGTTACAATTACTAAAGATAAAAATGAATACTGTTTACTTTAGCAACTGAGTGCCCAAATGTATAGAAGTGACCAAACATTTGATATCATAATCAATTTTCCTCCCGTAGAATCCTACCCTTTTATTGTTTTTATTAATTGTTTGAATTTTAAAACGATAATTAATTAGAAAGTAACTCAAATACGTAGCCAAAGCTATGTGCCTGTGCCATACTCCATTTTCCTATAAATGGGACGATATAGCCAATTACTAATTACTTTCATAGAAAACTAACTTACCAAAACCATATATTGAATTCCTTAAGTCTTCTCTTGTTGCATAATTCGCTGCCTAATATCATGTCTATGATGAGTGTATTTTTTATCCTATCCATCATATATTCTGCAAATTCTGTGAATGCTCAATTACCGCCGTTTCTACCTCCGTTTTGGTCTTCGTGACCCAATGTTTATCAACATTGAAGAATATTCCAGGATGTTTTGAAGGGATAACTCAATCATAGCGCCTGATTGTTGTAAAACTTTTTTGGAAGCTGTACACCAAAACTTCCTTTCAACCCTTTTCCTCCTATGTTAATGCAGCAATGCTCCCAAATTTCTGGTCTTCCAGCCATATAGTAAATTTTTAAAATAGTTATGTAAAATTTTATTTTCTAAATAAAGGTTAAATCCCATTATATTAAAGAAAAAAGAACGAATGATCTGATAATTCTAATGTTCCTTTCTTATATTTCAGTCTCATATAAAAATCTTTAGCATTTCATATAATAAAGCCTAATATTATCTGATTAATAGAATGACATTTTAATATAAAAAATGTCTATCAATGAAGTTTAAGAATTTGATAAGTAGAATCTCAAAGACATGGCGCAGCGGTTGGTACTAAATGTGTCAAGATGAAATTTTTGACACAAGATTGTATGCTTTGTAGTTTAATTTTGTGTCAACTATCCCTTATATATTAATTGAGGAATATTTGAAAAGATGTAACCTCAATTTTGTAATAATTAAAAAAGATTCATTGCGTATGTGTCAATCAATTAGGTTGTTAATTAGTCATACGTGTCAGCTTCATATTGAAATTGAAAAACATGTTGGTCCAATTCAATTTTTATATCTCACTAGAAACATTTAATATCAACTATATGATATCATATGATATTAATTAAAGCAAGGTGACTATTTATTATATATTATTTCCTTAAATAAAACCTACGGAATTACCTAATGTGATTATGATATATATAGTAATTAATAATTTTAAGTAATGAAGATTTGCTAATAATTTGTATGTTTTATATCATTTTTGTTTAATTATTTAATATTAAAATAAATTACACAATTACATTAATCATATATTAAAATTTTAGATATCGGATCGGATCGGATCGGATCGGATCGGATCGGATCGGATCGGATCGGATCGGATCGGATCGGATCGGATCGGATCGGATCGGATCGGATCGGATCGGATCGGATCGGATCTCGGATAATAATTCCAGCCCTAGTTTGTGATCACTTTAGTTCAGTGACTCTCCAATCTTTGTTATTCTTTTCTAAGTATTTCAATTAAAACAATTTTTTTTGATATATGTCATGTCCTCTAGCATAGTAAGCTTCTTTGATTTTATTAATTGAAAAATAAACATTTACACTCTGAATAATATATCAAGTGCTGACAATGAGAAAACATCTACTTGTGAATAAACTTTGTAGTTTAGGGTTTAGAGTTAAAATTTAGAGTTTCGTTTGGTACTTGGTTTAAGTCTTTTAAAATATATTTTTAAGGTTTGGGTTTAAGGTTTCTAGAGCCATATCTAAAATAAATTACACAATTACATTAATCATATATTAAAATTTTAGATTTTTTTGTATATGTTGTATTTTGAATTTTTCAAAACGAGTATAAATTACTAAAACTGTTAAAAGTCTCACATAAACTTTTGTGATCAATGTTTAAATTTTTTCTATAATAAGATACAATGATAATAAAACCATATAAATAAATAATGTTTATGTTAATATATATATATACTTCATATCGTTTAAATTTAATTATATATCATATACGATAGATAAGATTGATTGTTTTGATTTATTTATTCTAAAATGATTACGAATAAACAAGAGTGGTCATTTGATTTATATGTGCAAGCCAATTTATTATATAATAGTAATTGATTTCTTAGTTATTTAATATATAATTATTATTTTATTATTTCATAATATGCAGATAAATATAAATAAGTATTTATTCTGCACAAGGCGCAGATCTTAACCTAAGTATGTATCTCTTTAATAATTTTGAATCTTAAACATTTTCTAAATCTTAGGCCAAAATAAAAGAAAGAAATGAGAATAAACTCAAAATTAATATTTATATCGAAAGCAATAACCAAAATGACACAAAAATGAGAAAAATCAAGATAGATAGGATTGACACGAACGTAAACATAACCATAATTAAATTTTAAATTGCTAAATCATGATATTAAACTGAGCTGACATAGTTTCATTGTAACCAAATAATAGACATCATGAGATTCTCCGCCTAAACGTTAGGTTTTATGCGATAAATAATTTTTGACCTAAAATATTTTTAAAAATGGGATCAGTTCATTAGTAAAAAATTATGTAATCAACAAAAAGATTTTAAAAATTTTTAAAATAGTTATGTAAAATTTTATTTTCTAAATAAAGGTTAAATCCCATTATATTAAAGAAAAAAAGAACGAATGATCTGATAATTCTAATGTTCCTTTCTTATATTTCAGTCTCATATAAAATCTTTAGCATTTCATATAATAAAGCCTAATATTATCTGATTAATAGAATGACATTTTAATATAAAAAATGTCTATCAATGAAGTTTAAGAATTTGATAAGTAGAATCTCAAAGACATGGCGCAGCGGTTGGTACTAAATGTGTCAAGATGAAATTTTGACACAAGATTGTATGCTTTGTAGTTTAATTTTGTGTCAACTATCCCTTATATATTAATTGAGGAATATTTGAAAAGATGTAACCTCAATTTTGTAATAATTAAAAAAGATTCATTGCGTATGTGTCAATCAATTAGGTTGTTAATTAGTCATACGTGTCAGCTTCATATTGAAATTGAAAAACATGTTGGTCCAATTCAATTTTTATATCTCACTAGAAACATTTAATATCAACTATATGATATCATATGATATTAATTAAAGCAAGGTGACTATTTATTATATATTATTTCCTTAAATAAAACCTACGGAATTACCTAATGTGATTATGATATATATAGTAATTAATAATTTTAAGTAATGAAGATTTGCTAATAATTTGTATGTTTTATATCATTTTTGTTTAATTATTTAATATTAAAATAAATTACACAATTACATTAATCATATATTAAAATTTTAGATTTTTTTGTATATGTTGTATTTTGAATTTTTCAAAACGAGTATAAATTACTAAAACTGTTAAAAGTCTCACATAAACTTTTGTGATCAATGTTTAAATTTTTTTCTATAATAAGATACAATGATAATAAAATCATATAAATTAATATTTTTATTTTAATAGGTGTTTATGTTAATATATATATATATATATATACTTCATATCGTTTAAATTTAATTATATATCATATACGATAGATAAGATTGATTGTTTTGATTTATTTATTCTAAAATGATTACGAATAAACAAGAGTGGTCATTTGATTTATATGTGCAAGCCAATTTATTATATAATAGTAATTGATTTCTTAGTTATTTAATATATAATTATTATTTTATTATTTCATAATATGCAGAAAATATAAAATAAGTATTTATTATGCACAAGACGCAGATCTTAACCTAAGTATGTATCTCTTTAATAATTTTGAATCTTAAACATTTTCTAAATCTTAGGCCAAAATAAAAGAAAGAAATGAGAATAAACTCAAAAATTAATATTTATATCGAGCAATAACCAAAATGACACAAAAATGAGAAAAATCGAAGATAGATAGGATTGACACGCGAACGTAAACATAACCATAATTAAATTTTAAATTGCTAAATCATGATATTAAACTGAGCTGACATAGTTTCATTGTAACCAAATAATAGACATCATGAGATTCTCCGGCCTAAACGTTAGGTTTTTATGCGATAAATAATTTTTTGACCTAAAATATTTTTAAAAATGGGATCAGTTCATTAGTAAAAAAATTATGTAATCAACAAAAAAGATTTTAAAAAATTGTTTAAAAGCCAAATATATTTATTCGGTAAATTTTATAAATTTGACTTTCATATTGTTTTATTATCTTGTATATTTTTGTTTCATAAAATTGTTATGTGGTTTTAATATAATTTTACTAAATATTATCAAAATATATTGAAATGTTAAGAAAAATAGAGGTATTTTTATTTTGAATATAAATCAACAATATAATATTTAGTTTGTACTCATATAAAAAATATAGACAGATTATTAATTTATGATTTTGATGGGACTATATATTTACATGGAAGTTTTAAAAATATTATTATCTTATTATTTTATCGATTTATGTAATATTTTACATCGGTTCAAATTGGGACCAGTGAAATTTATTAATTTATAAAAATTATTAATTTATAAAAATTATTAATTTATAAAAATTATTAATTTATCGAATATTAATTTATAAAGGTTCTACTGTATATTGATCATTTAGATTGCATATTACGTGTATATATTGTATTTGCATGCATAATTGCATACCCGTGGTCTAAATTACACAGCTGGAAGTTTTTGACAAAAATCATGGGTTAAATTTTATATTATGGGAGTCTTGGGTCCTATATATGATGTTTAAAAGAGGCCAGGGGCCAATGCTGCAAATTAAAAATATTGATTGGATTAAATTGTAAGATTAAAATGTTTGGGGCTGATTAAGAGGATGTTTCTGAACATTGTAAGGGCTTAGAGCACTTTTATTAATTGCTTTACTCATCAATACATCTGAAGATTACAATGTCTTTCATTATGAGTCACATAACATTAAAATTTGTTTCACAATGAAACAATCATGTTTATTACTACGTTACATTCTAAGGAAAAAAATTTTTTATATCAGGAAGGAGTAACAAAATAGTAACTGAAACCAGAAAATGTCATCATCGTCATCCAATGAAGTGGGACGATCTTATCGACGATATGATAGACGAGACCTACAACAACATTGTGGAAACCCAACCCAAAAGGAAGAAACGCAGCTTATATAGAACGAGACTTCAGTCCATTTCTTGCTTTCTCTTGTTCTCTCGATACCCACTAGTTGAAAATCATATTCTTTTTCAGCCAATATCATGTTCTCAAGTACATGAGTATCACTATATTATAAAAGATCCATAAATATTCTCTTCAATCAATTCCATTGAGTAACCATCATATCAAATAAATACATATTGTATGTATGATCTTTATCATATAATAATAATAAGCATATGTATATATGCATAAATATTCTTTTTTTTTTTTTTTCGCAAATACGATTACAAGATACGGCTATGACCATAGTCATACAGTTTTACAGACGATTAAAAAAGTAGGAACATAGAATGAACCAGAAACAATCAGATCTTTCGATTGATTTCAGTGATAAAGGAAAAGGCTAGCCACGTCCTCCAGCGGTTCCCTCGCCCTCGATTCCCACGCCCACGAACCGAGGACTGCAACTGTATCTCCCTAGCTTTTGCAGATGGTTTAACCGGTCTGTCTCGAAGAACTCTCTTCCGAAGGTGTCATAAAATCCATCGAATCAGTCTCCTCGACAAAATCCAATGAATCTTTTTCTTCTTCCAGAGAGAGCAACGAAACAAACTTATTAGAACCAAGACCGTGCTCTGTAAAATTTATACCTTCTTTTTGGGCTGAAAATGCTTCAGGAGTAGTAGAAGTATTGTCGACCGGTATGGTCATGGCAGACTCAAAACAGGAGACTCAGTGGTTTCATTGATGCAAATAAAAGCCGGAGACGTAATCATATTTTCAAGTTCGAGATTGTAGCTAATGTAACTAGGTCGCCCACAACAGCCATAGTACATTGATCAACCAAATTTGATTATATAATAGTAATTGATTTCTTAGTTATTTAATATATAATTATTATTTTATTATTTCATAATATGCAGAAAATATAAAATAAGTATTTATTATGCACAAGACGCAGATCTTAACCTAAGTATGTATCTCTTTAATAATTTTGAATCTTAAACATTTTCTAAATCTTAGGCCAAAATAAAAGAAAGAAATGAGAATAAACTCAAAAATTAATATTTATATCGAGCAATAACCAAAATGACACAAAATGAGAAAAATCAAGATAGATAGGATTGACACTAACGTAAACATAACCATAATTAAATTTTAAATTGCTAAATCATGATATTAAACTGAGCTGACATAGTTTCATTGTAACCAAATAATAGACATCATGAGATTCTCCGGCCTAAACGTTAGGTTTTTATGCGATAAATAATTTTTTGACCTAAAATATTTTTAAAAATGGGATCAGTTCATTAGTAAAAAAATTATGTAATCAACAAAAAAGATTTTAAAAAATTGTTTAAAAGCCAAATATATTTATTCGGTCAATAATATAAATTTTTTTTCCATACGATATTTCTTAAATAATTTTCATATAAATTTACCCTGCACAAGGCGCATGTCTTATCCTACTTTTATAGAAAACAGACAAATGTGTTGAATAATGTAAGCGATTAATAGAGCATTGTCTTTCTATTTATAATATGCGAACAAAGCCGTGAGCCAACATAATTAGAAAAAAACATAGTGTGAGCCGTCATATCATTAGATACGAATTTTACTTGACTGATGTGAATATCTTGCAACACAAACAGCCAAACTAAGTAGGCTTCAACGTAACCGAAATTTGGCAGTTCGTGAGAGTAAATGCTTCTCTGTTGTGATACAAAACCTGACCAGACTGATCACTCAACAGCCAAGCAACACCACTCAAAGCCGAGGCATTAACCCACGGCGAATGAATACTGGCAGTTGCCTATATTCAGCTTTGGTATTGTCCATTGTCACTCCAAATTGGTTGTGCACCAGGCATGAATACTCTATTAATTATCTCAGTCAACTGTTTCGCTTCCTCTTGTGCTCTCAATACCACAAGTCTAATATCATCTTTGTTTCCAGCCAAGATCATGATGAAATTTCGGTTTTTCCATAACCGATGAATCCAAGGGATGAATGACCTTAATTATTATGGTATCACAGAGTTTTCATCTATATTCAACAAAAGATCCATGTTCTCTTCAATCATTACCATTGAGTAACCATCATATCAAATAAATACATATTGTATGTATGATCTTTATCATATAATAATAATAAGCATATGTATATATGCATAAATATTCTTTTTTTTTTTTTTTTTCGCAAATACGATTACAAGATACGGCTATGACCATAGTCATACAGTTTTACAGACGATTAAAAAAGTAGGAACATAGAATGAACCAGAAACAATCAGATCTTTCGATTGATTTCAGTGATAAAGGAAAAGGCTAGCCACGTCCTCCGCGGTTCCCTCGTCCTCGATTCCCACGTCCACGAACCGAGGACTGCAACTGTATCTCCCTAGCTTTTGCAGATGGTTTAACCGGTCTGTCTCGAAGAACTCTCTTTCCGGAAGGTGTCATAAAATCCATCGAATCAGTCTCCTCGACAAAATCCAATGAATCTTTTTCTTCTTCCAGAGAGAGCAACGAAACAAACTTATTAGAACCAAGACCGTGCTCTGTAAAATTTATACCTTCTTTTTGGGCTGAAAATGCTTCAGGAGTAGTAGAAGTATTGTCGACCGGTATGGTCATGGCAGACTCCAAAACAGGAGACTCAGTGGTTTCATTGATGCAAATAAAAGCCGGAGACGTAATCATATTTTCAAGTTCCGAGATTGTAGCTAATGTAACTAGGTCGTCCACAACAGCCATAGTACATTGATCAACCAAATTTGATTCTTTAATGCCTTCAGGATTACAGTTATGAGTAGATACCTCAGTGTGTGAAGCTTGGGCAGGTGAAGTTGCGACAGTAGGACCAGCAAGAGAAATATGCATAAATATTCTTTATCATATAATAATAATAAGCATATGTATAAATCATTTGACATAAAAACAAGTATTGGCATCTAATATAAATAAACAACTTCGAAAGTTACGAAATGTATAATGTATGATTAATGTGACATAAAAGGATCAAGGATTTATTCATCAACCAAACATTGTACATGTTTTGAGATTCATACATTTCTCAAAATATGTTGCTTTATATGTCTGATTCTTTAACTTCAATAATAGATATTACTAGAATAGATGAAATGCTTAAAGATTTTGTTATTCGTTGACTCAAACATAGGAAATGCAACAATACTGTTATTAGATCACCGCCTTCTTTTTTGTAATTAATCTTTCACGTAGCTAATACTTAATCCTACAATGTCGTTGGAGGATCAGCAGCTCGGGAGCATTGTTCCTTTACCATAGGAGGGAAAAATGGGTTGAATGGAAGATTGTGTGTGCAGTTGGCTTCAGCATCTAAAAAAGCTTTACAACAAGCTGGACCTATACTACCAAATTTTCCAGTGATAATAGATTGTCTGATCTCTGCAAAGCATCCAGGCATATCCATAAATGTTGACCAACATTTTCTCATATCAGGAATTCCTGGCATACCACCGGGACTTGGTTGAAATGGAAATGGAAACGGAAATGGAAATGGAAAGGGAAATCCTGGTGTACCAGGACTTGGTTGAAATGGAAGCGGAAAAGGAAACTGCGGTAACTGAGCATTAACGGAAGAGGCAATGCATATACTCACTAGAATAAAGTACACATTCTTAATCGACATGATGAATATACTTGGATTTTTCAGATATGATTAAGAGAAGACTTAGATGTCCAAGATATGATTTGTTTGTAAGTTGATTCTTGTTTGATGAAATTAAGTAATGCAGTATGATTCAATTTATAAGAAAAAATGGTGTAGGGCTTCTAATCAATTATTGGAAACATAACTGTCAAATATAGAGTTTTATGATACATATTTTATTCTACTTCAGTATTGGTCAATAATATTATTTTATTTCCTAATATATATATATATATATATATATATATATATATATATATGTGTATTGTATTTGGTCACTAGTATATATTTTTCTTTATATATATTTTTTTCTTTATTAATGTTATAGGAACCTGATTATCCCTTCGGTTTGTCATTTTATCATGCATGTAATTTGGTTTGATTAATGTATGTAATTTGTTTTGATTGATCATATGAGAAAAAACTAGTTGGAAGAAGGAAAAAATAATTTTTTTTGAAAAATTGATTTGTCTCATGTCAGTATAGTTATTTTCTTATAGAAAATAACATTATGCTTCATGCTTGCGCGGGAATTTTATGAAAAAAAGATTTACAAATTATTTTAACATGTAAGTTAGATATTTATCATAAACTTCTCCATAATATCTATAAGAGCTATGTGATCTCCAAAAGATATTGAGAACAAAGTCATGCTTCAAGTGCGTTGAATTTCTCAATAGTCACTGAATATAACTAAATTAATATATCAAAATATAATTTTTATTATATACTCCCTTAGTATCACTTTAAGTGATGTTTAGGGATTTTAATTTTGTTTCATATTATGTGATGTTGTCATTATTCTAGATAAAATTTAATGTCGTTAAAAAATTGTGACCAATTATAAAATATTGTATTTTTTTTCTTATTGGTTAAACTAATTTTATTTATTGTTACTTTTATGTAACCAAGATAAACTATATAAAATTTTGCACTTTCTTAATTTTTGTGTAAAAACCTTAAACACCAACTAAATGATACAGAGGGAGGAGTACCACTTTTGTACTATAATATATGTTTTCTTTCCTCATCTTATGGGAATCCTTTTATCCATTCTCTTTATCTTGTATGTATAATTTGGTCTGATTGGCCTGATTATTTAATTTGGCGATATGATAAAAAGAACTAAATGAAAGTTGAAAAGCAAAATTTTTTTTGTAAATTGATTCGACTCAAGACAAAATTTTATTTTCTTATGGAAATAAGATTAGGATTCGTTCTTGCATGGTAATAAATTTTTTTAATCATTATTTAAATATTTAAACTAGATATTTACTGTGGCATATATTAGACAACAATACACTTAAGCCTTGACTGGTAAAGAATAAACATTAGCATTATACTCTATATTATCCAATCAACATTTGTTAAAAAAACTTTGAGAAAAACATTTACTAAATGCTAATGCTCTCATATTAAGTTTTTAAAAGAGCATTTGCATTATAATTTATAAAATTAAGAAAAATATAAAATTAATTTTTAATAAAAATATATTTTTAAAAAATAGAATTCCACATGTAAAATATAATTATTTATATAAACTAAATTATATTTCGAATTTGAAATATTATTTTTAAAAATATATATTTTAATTGTAAAATTTATTTTTGAAATGTTTTTTTTTAATATAAACATAATTTTGAAATTATTAAATAAAGTAAATTAATTGTATATCTTTTAATTTTATATATTAATATATATATATCTGAGAAATATATTTATCACAAATAAATATATTATAGATTATATACTAATTTTTATAACAATTTTAAATACCATATTCATACTTCTTTACCAATCATTCTATTAAAAAGTTTAGCAAAAACATACAGCTTATGCAGTATACAGTTTCTATAGCATACTGCTACTGCTTTATCATTTACTATGCTAATCAAGACCTTAGTTTTTAGACTTAAAATCATTAAAAATTTGTAGTAAACCTTTTGACAAAAAAAGCATTATTAACAATTAAGATTTTCTAAATTAATATTTTTTTACTTAATTTTCATCTAATTCCAAACTCAAATTAATATCTAAAAGCCAAAGAAATATAGATTTTATATCACTATACGAATCAAAGTAGCATATAAGCTTTCTCAGATGTATGTTTCCATCTTTAAAACTTGAATTGGAAGCTTGCTTACAAAACGCTTCAAAAAAACATTTTTAAAATGTGTTGAAAGTTTTGTCAAAAAAAAAATGTGTTGAAAGTGTACCACTTTTGTTTTAAAAGCTTGATAGCGTAAAAAGGTGGATAGTTTACGCACCCGCTACTTGCAAAATGTGTTGAAACTTGAAAGCTTACACTTTTGTTTTTTTTTTTTTGTGTTGACATACCAGTGGAAGAGGTGGATATAGTTCAGCTCGAACTTGAGTAGGACTTTCCAAATGGAGAGAAGGCTAATAACCAGAGGCTTCAGCAACCTTCTGGATCCTGTTTATGAGTTCAACACCGAACCCAAAATCACTCACCTTCTACATGCACCTTATTTTCAGACCACCTGCTTCATCCTCCACTATAATCCATACCAAAACCTGAAACGTTTTACATAATAACCATATAGATATTAGAGTGATCACAGTGAATCCAAATCAGTTTATGAACACAAATACACAACTCTTGTGATTTGTGCAAACAAAACATTCACTTGGTTGTATAAATGTTTTTTTTTTGAAAAGAAAAACATGTTAGCCACATCATAATATGTTACAATCAAAAGAAACATAATAAAACCATGTCGTTCGGTAGACATACCTTGACACCAAATCTCATGTTTAAGGCATCTCCAACATGTTTTGGGAGAACTTTTGAATCAACACCTCCTACATAGTCCACATACAATAATGCAAGAATTTCTGGAGTTGCTTGCCGAACGAGCAGAACGCTCTGTAATAGAACATGAGTGTTCTGGATTGTACACCGAATAGTAAACTGAGTCGGATCTCCAGTTGGGGTGGCTCTTACTCTCCATGTACAGTTTTCAACCCAACACTTGATGACTAATATATCTGGCCTCGATACATCTACGTTAAAGTCAAATTGCTGAAGGACTGAGAATATCTTCAACCTAGTCTCCAATGCATCTTTTGTGTCATATCGTTGTCCAACAGCTAGATTCAGGAATCTAACTCTAGCTTAGCATGTTGATTAATGCTTTTTCCATGAGCGCTCGCATACGTGGATTCACTTTTCGTACTTGGTGATTTTTATTTTTGTCTTCTTCAACTTGTATCCCGTACGATGTGAAGTCTTCATCCCCGAAGATGCTCCATCTGAATCATCACAATAATCAAATATATCATCTTCTTCTTCACTTACATCATTGTGTTCTTCAGCGGCTACATCATCATCTGCTTCCTCCGAAACTATTTCCTTAAGTTCAAGACAAATTTTCATCGGCTCGGTCTTTAGTTGCTCCAAAATCCAGAAAAATGCCTTTGATTTCTGATGTCTATTGGCGGTGTGTTTTGTGGTAAGGTCAACAAAACCTTTTCGGATACATGTAGCTCAATTCCACCTTGTAATTTTGTGTATCGATCTTGTACCCTCTGATCACCATCTGAACAAAATCTTCATAGCAAAATGTGTTGAAACTTGAAAGCTTACACTTTTGTTTTTTTTTTGTGTTGACATACCAGTGGAAGAGGTGGATATAGTTCAGCTCGAACTTGAGTAGGACTTTCCAAATGGAGAGAAGGCTAATAACCAGAGGCTTCAGCAACCTTCTGGATCCTGTTTATGAGTTCAACACCGAACCCAAAATCACTCACCTTCTACATGCACCTTATTTTCAGACCACCTGCTTCATCCTCCACTATAATCCATACCAAAACCTGAAACGTTTTACATAATAACCATATAGATATTAGAGTGATCACAGTGAATCCAAATCAGTTTATGAACACAAATACACAACTCTTGTGATTTGTGCAAACAAAACATTCACTTGGTTGTATAAATGTTTTTTTTTTTTTGAAAAAGAAGTTGTATAAATGTGATGACGTACAAAAGATTCAGATTAATGAAATGGTGAGACACCGAATAAGTGAACAGTGGTGCAAGTAGGAAGATGACAGAGGAATGAGACGGAGATATGACGGAAGGTAGAGAGAAGTAGTTATAACTAAAATCATATGGAAAATGTCAAGTAGTAAAAGATGAAGGTTGGTCTTATATTTATAGAAGAAGAATGCGTCAAAGCATTATCGACTGTCTTGCCGGTTTGGCCAAAGTTTGACGGCAGTTAAAAGATTTCGGTTGCCAACAAAACATGTATTTTTTTTTTTCCAACAAAACATGTAGGTAGAAACTACGCGATCGGAAAATCTCAGAACACATGCCTACGTCTCGGAGGCAACACATATCCCGTCGGTCCCGCTTAAATAACATGACCTTCACCATCATCACACATGACTGACATGAGTCTAACGAGTTGGGAGGGAGGCTGACTATACAAGATAATATACTATGGAAATACAAAAATTAATATTCAAAGGATAAGCAACCATTTAAGCGATTAGAATAATAACTAAAGAAAATCTTATCTAATATCAAATTAAAAAAAAAATATATATATATATATATATACCAAACTAATTGAAGAAAATAAAACTTATTACAATATTTAATTTATATATAATTAAAATCAGAAATAAACTATAACTTATTTTCCATTAATTGTATTTGTAATATTTTGAGTAAAACCTGGATTTAAATCTAATACTAAATCACTGATATTTTAAATTTAGATTAATGAAACAAAAAATTAATTACGATAGACTTTATTATGTTTTAGTTTTTAAAATTGAAAACATAATACTAAAATAAATAAAATTGAAAATATAATACTAATTCTGAAAAAAAAATCTTGAAATTAAATAAAAAGCCAGTTGATACAAATCCAATCTGTAGGAAACAGTTCAATTACTAAAGATAAAAATGAATACTGTTGCCTTCATCAACCGAATGGACAAATCTACAGAGAATGTGGCCAAATGTTTGATATCATAATTAATGTTCCTCCCGTAGAATCCTACCTTTTCATTGTTTTTCTTTCTGAAAAAAAAAAAACTATAAATTGACGATACAGCCAATTATTTACTTTCATATAAAACTATCTTAACAAAGCCATATATTGAATTTCTTAAGTCTTCTCTTGTCTTGTTGCATAATTCCCTTCCCCATATCATGTCTATGATGAGTGTACTTTGTTCTCCGATCCGTTATATGTTTTTGCAAATTCTGTGAATGCTCAATTATCTCTGTTTCTATTCCCGTTTTGGTCTCTCGTGACCAAATGTTTATCAACATTGAAAAATATTCCAGGATGTTTTAAAGTACTCAGTCTATATTGACTGGTAGAATCGGTACGATAGCTCCTAATTGTTGTAAAGCTTTTTTGGAAGCTGGACCCGACTATACCCCAAAACTTCCTGTCAATCATTTTCCTCCTATGTCAAACTTCAAAATCGCTCTTCACACCTATTTGGTCCATAAGGTTCCGATAGCAAGTCCAATTCTTCATTTACAATATACTACCAAATTATACAACTTTGAATATCCCGCAAGCACAAAGAGCCAACAACGTACATTTCAAGGCAACATAAACTTCCTAGTATGTGGGAGTAAAGGCATATATTGTAATACAAAACCTATCCACAATTTTAGAAGCCGGACCTGAGATTACAAGACTCATCTAAAAAATCTATAGTTGTATTTTTAATATTAAAAATAGAAGTGGAGATATAAATTTTGTACTAAATAATATAAGGATGCCTATTCGATGGAGTCAATCACAAATTTTAACTGATTTTCTTCGTAACAACTAATTTTAATTGAACATCACCAAATTCCTTCAAAACAACAATAATAGTATAATAAATTAGGTTAAAACATGCGCTTTGTGCAGGATAAACAATATGTATACAAATAATTTTTACATAATCTTATTTATTTTGTGTTCATTTACAGTACCTCTTGTGTGTTTACAATGTTTTTTTGGTAAATAAATCAAAATAATCATTTTATTTATTTTATAGGATATTTAGTTAAATTTCAATGATATAACATATATATATAATAATATATTATAATATAAATATTTATTATTGAGACTTTATATTCATATGATTTTATTAACATTTCTATATTTGATGTAATTAACAAAAAAAAGCATTAATCACAAAATTTTCAATGTGAAATTTTCCAATACAAATTTTAAAACTTAAATATTCAATACCTTTTCAAAGCAAAATTTTAAAATAACATATTTATGTACTTTTATGTGGTATATAGTTTAATTTAAACGATATTAAAATAGATATATATATATATATATATTAAATATGAATATATATCTAATGAGACTTCATATTCATACGATTTTATGATCATTTATATCTTATTATGACAAAAGTAAAATAAATCATTGATCACAAAATTTTCAATGTTTCAATGTATGACTTAACATTTTTAGTAATTTATAGCCGTTTTAAAATTTTAAATATAACATATAAGAAAAAAAATCTAAATTCTTATTATATTATTAATGTGATTTTTTTCATTTATTTTAATAATATAAAATTTAAAAAGGATACAAAAATTCATCAAATCTTTATTATTCATATTAATTAATTGTCATATATATGTTAATCATATTAGATAATTATGTACCTTTTATTTAAGGAAAGAATGTAGAATATTCTTTTGTACCCTACTAATCAATTTGATAGTTAGTTTAATAAAAAAATATAATATATGTTTGACCAACCTATTTTTTTAAAGAATCATTCTATTGTTGACATGTGGCTACAAAAAAAATGTTGTAATGCTTGTCCATTAATATATAAGTAGGGCTGGACATTTTATCTGTTAAATTTAATTCGATTTGCTATTCGTTTCGATTTGATCTGAAATTCTGGATATCCGTAAACTTTCAAAGCAAAGCAAATATTTAAAATCCGTTAAAGTCGAAACAAATCACAAATATGAAAATTTTGGGAAGCGGATATCCGCTCCGATCTGGCAATATATAAATACATGTATATCTTGATTATATTTAAAGTTTTAAATGTATATGATTTGACAAATTTTATTCACATTATTACTTATATAAAAGTATTACATAAAAAGAAGAGAAAAAAATTATGATAATTATAACTTTTTCTTTTGTTTTATGTTATTATAATTGTTAACTAAGTTTTAAAACATGAGAATTTTGTTCACATTAATCCCATATATATTATTTGTGAAACATTACAACTTCTTTTTGTAGACACGTGTCATCACTAGAATGATTCTTAGAATAATTAGAGAAATATGTTGGTCCATCTAATTATATAATAAGTTTTTTTATTAAACTAACCATAAATTGATTATTAATGTCATTTATTATTTCCTTAAATAAATATTACGAATTGCCTAATGTGACTAAAGTATATATAACAATTAATGATTTTGAATAATAAAGATCTGGTAAAAAAATAATGTATCTTCTATCAAATTTGTTTAATTTTAAAATATTAAAATAATTAAAAAAAATCACAATGACCATATTATAAAATTTTAGATTTTTCTGTATATGTTATATTTTGAATTTTAAAAAACGACTATAAATTACTAAAACTGTTAAAAGTCTCACATTCAAATTTTGCGATCCATTGTTTAAAATTTTTGTTATGAAAAAATACAAATGATTACAAAATCATATAAATAAAAGTTTAATTTAATTAATCATTAAGATTTAAAATATATATGTATATATATCATTCTAAATTAAACTATAAACCATATTGAATAAATAAATATTTTAATTTCAAAATTTACTTTGAATAATTTTTTTTGATAAAATTTTTGAACTAACATTGATAATTGTTTTTAAATTATAAATTATTAAAATTATTAATCCCACAATGAAAATTTTGTTATCAGTAATTTAAAGTTTTTGCTATTAAAGATGCACATGATCAAAAAAAACATATGAGTAGAAAGTATCATTTAATAGACATTAATATTAAAAATATACTATGTATGTTAATATCATTTAAATTTAATTAAATATCCTATCAAATTTTTTTAAAAAAATGTTTAGATTAATAAAATTGATTTATACGTTCGCATCAATTTAATTATATATGTAATAATTACTGACTTTTAATTATTCAATATATATTTATTATTTCATAATATGTAAGAACGTATAATACATAAAATAATTTATATATATAATGTTTATCCCGCGCAAGGCGCGGATCTTAATCTAGTTATTACTTATATAAGAGTTTTAAATTGGTTGCATCAGGCATAACTAATCGTATAACATGAGAATCACACTCAATCCATTTCTTGCTTTCTCTTGTTCTCTCAATACCACAAGTTGAACATCATTTTCTTTTACAGCCAATATCATGTTCCATAAGTACATGAGTATCACTATATTATAAAAAAATCCATATATATTCAGTATTCTCTACAATCAATTCCACTGAACCATCCTAGTGAATATACACATAATGTATGCCAGCTCATTATTAAACAATAATAATAATATTTGTATATATATATATATATATACACATAAATATAATAATATAATGTATGTGATGTATTCTTAGTTTTGTATCCGTAACTATCTTAGAAATCATTTGGCATGAAAAATACTGACGTTTAATATAATAGGGTCCCAATATAATAAAGACTAGCTTACGGACATTGCGAGATATATAGTAAACTGATTCATAAGAAATAAAGGGACAGATTGCTTGACTTTTTTAACTTCCATAGTAGACATTAATACATTATTATGAATTGATGAAATGCTTAAGAGTTATTTTTGGGTTCACCCCCTAGGGTGAACCTTTAGGTTCACCAACCAATAGAAAATTATTATTTTAAATCTAATATCTTTTAATTAAGGAAACCAAATAACTTGGCAAATTATATTATTTTTTCAAAATAAAATTTAAAAATAAATAAAAATAATATATAAAAAACAAATTCAAAAAAAAAAAAATGTTGTCAACAAAACACTAAACCCTAAACTCTAATACTAAACCCTAAACTCAAATCCTAAACCCTAAATCCTTGGGTAAACCCTAAATCCTTGGGTAAACCCCTAAACCCTTGGAAAAACACTAAACATGTTGTCAACAAAACACTAAACCCTAAACTCTAATCCTAAACCCTAAACCCTTGGGAAAACCTTAAACCCTTGGGTAAACCCTAAACCCTTGGGTAAACCCTAAACCCTTAGGTAAACCCTAAACCCTTGGAAAAACACTAAACATTTGGATAAATTCTAAATTATAAATCTTAAACACTAAACTCTAAATCTTAAAAATAAATATTTTTTTTAAATAATTTTTTTTAAGAACTATTGTTATTTTTATTTATTTAATTTTTTATTTTTTATTTTAAAAGCATAATATAATTTGGCAAGTTATTTTGTTTCTTTAATTAAAAGATACTAGATCTAAAATGACAACTTTCTATTGGTTGGTGAACCTAAAGGTTCACCCTAGGGGGTGAACCCAAGAAAAAGTCAATGCTTAAGGACTGAGTAATTCGTTCAATAAAGCATAGGAAATGCAACAGTATAATTATTAGATCACTGTCTTTCCTTTTCGTAATTTATCTTTCACGTTAATCTTACAGCGTCGTTGGAGGACCGGCAGCACGCGAGCATTGTTCCTTTAGCATAGGAGGGAAAAACGGTTTGAATGGAAGATTTTTTGTGCAGTTGGCTTCAGCATCTAAAAAAGCTTTACAACAAGCAGGACCTATGCTACCGAATTTACCGGTCATAATGGATTGTCTGATCTCTGCAAAACAGCCTGGTATATCCATCAGTGTTGACCAACATTGGCTCATACCAGGCATTCCTGGCATACTACCTGGACTTGGTTGAAATGGAAACGGAAATGGAAACTGAGCATTAGCAGAGGATGCAATGCATATCGTCACCAGGAGAAGAAGGTGCACATTCTTAATCGACATGAATATATTTGGGATCACGCAACAAGACTAAGAAAAGACTATGATGTCTAAGATATGATAATCTGTAAGTTGATTCTTGTTTAATTTGATGATACTAAGTAATGCAATGTGTTCCAATTTATAAGAAAAAATGGTGAAGGGCTTCTAAACATAAGCGTGCAAACTTATGAGTTATGATAAAGATTTCTTACCACATTTGCGTGGTCAATAGTATATATTTTCTTTCCTATTATTATTATATCAAATATTATATGTGGTTAATAGTAATATTGTCTCTTTCCTATTATTGTTGTATCAATATTGTAGTATATCTTTCCTATTATTATCGTATCAATATTGTATGTGGTCAATAGTATATGATATCTTTCCTATTATTATTGTATCAATGTTATCTAGAACTAAGTTTCAAAAAAAAACAATGTTATCTAGAACTAAAAATCAGAAATAACTATAACTAAGTTTTACATTAATTGTATTTTTAATATTTTGAGTAAAAACTGGATTTAATTCTAATACTAAAATTGATAAAATTATAAATATAATACTAATCTGAAAAATCTCTAGAAATTAATAAAAAGCCAATTGATACAAATTCAATCTATAAAAAACAGTTACAATTACTCAAGATAAAAATGAATACTGTTGACTTCATCAAATCTACGGAAGTGGTCAAATGTTTGAAATTATAATTAATTGTTTCATACTCCATTTTTCCTATAAATTGGACGAGACAATCAATTATTTACTTTCATAAAAAGCTATCTTAAGATAACCATATATTGAATTTCTTAAGCCTTCTCTTGTCGCATAATTCCCTTCCCCATATCATGTCTACGATGAGTGTGTTTTTTCTCTTATCCGTTATATGCTTTGCAAATTCTGTGAATGCTCAATTACCTCCGTTTTGGGCCTATCGTGACCCAATGTTTATCAACATTGAAAAATATCCCAGGATGTTTCGAAGGGATCACACTCAGTGTCTCAGTCTATATTGACTGGTAAAATTGGTATGATACCTCCTAGTTGTTGTAAAGTTTTTTTGGCAGCTGTACCTAACTGTATACCAAAACTTCCTGTCAATCGTTTCCCTGCGTTAGTGCAGCAATGCTCCCATAATGTTTAACATTACTAGTAATAATCTGCGCCTTACGCGGAATGTGATTATTAGTTTCGTTATTTTTTAATAAGGAGACATTAATCTGTTTAATCTAGACATCAGTTCGGTTTTAAGTTGTTTTTTGGTTTTTAATCTCCTAAAATATAACTATCATTTAAAATCAATATTTATTTGATTTGTTCGGTTAAAATGTTTGATATTTTTGGATTTTTTTTCCTGTGATAATCAAAAATTACTATTATTTTTTTGTTTCATGTTATGAATCTTAGATAGTCGTGATGTCGAACCAATGGTTTCATATTATAGTTTCCAAACAGGTAATAGTTAAAAAAAGAAAAGAAAATTATTAAGACAAATCATTTTACTACAATTTGGTCGATAGTGAAAAAAGCATTAAGAAAAAGAATATTTTAACTTCCAAAAAAATTAAATATTTCAGTTGTGGTAAATACTTAGTTATAAGGTGTTCACGTCAATGTGCACATGTATGTGTATGTAAAAGTATATAAAGATGGTTGATAAATATATAAAGATACTGGTAATTATTATTAAATGACATTTTTTCAAAATAATACATGAAAAATAAATTTCTTAAAATGAAATTATTTAAAAACAAAAATATTGTAAAATTTATATAAACTATAATATATAACTTATATATAATTCTTTAAATATATGTATATATATATATGCATATAACATATCAAATTGGATACTCGTTCCTATAAATATTGATATTTGTGATTTGTTTTTTTTACGGATATTGCATTTTAATATTTGATTTGCTTCGTAGAGTAACAGATATCCAGATTTTTCAGGTTCGAATAAAAACGGATAACGAATCAAATCAAAAATTTATGAATAATTTGTCCAGCTCTATTCGTAAAATTAAAAATAACGTAAAGAGGAGCCATGCATGTGAGTTTATATTAAAAAAACGTAAAGTACATAATGTGAACATATTATGTAGAGTTTGGCTGAGAAGCTCTCTACATGTACACGTGACATGTGTCCATTTTAGTGTGAACACATTTATTACAATCCTTCTACACGTGACATGTGTCCAGTTTAGTGTGAACGCATTTATTACAATGCTTCTCCTTTAATATATAAGGGATATTTAAAAAAATGATGTAAAATTATATTTTATAAATAAAGGTTAAATCTCATAATATTCAAGAACAAAATGAAGATCTGAAAATTCTAATGTTCCTTTCTTAGTAGGGGTTATTGGTTGTTGTATTTTAATGGATTTGAAAATCAGAACTAAATCTAGTGTTATTGGTTCTATGATTTTCAAATCTGTATTAAAATCATGTGTTATTGATTTAATGATTCATAAATTCTATATCAAATCAAGTGTTATTCAACCGTACGGATTTACTAATATATTTGATTTAATAATGGATTTGAATGGATTTGTTTGGATTTTTTAGTTAAAAATACAAAGACTCAAATCCGAGGAAAAACCTCCGGATTTACATATTTTACTTGGATTTATAAATACTATATGGATTTCTAAATCAATCAAAATATATAAACCAATAACACCTCCTTATATTTCAGTCTCATCTAAATCAAACTTACGTTGTTAGACTTGTAAGCACTGATGGAAAACAGTTCTATATCATTTGATAACACAGAATTTGGAAATAGAGAAACATGAACAAAATCAATCCGTATGAAAAGTTAATATTGTAATGGTATCGGAGTTCCATCTATATGTACCACTTTGATGGTGTTCCAAAAAGAAAAAAAGTGTTCCCAAAAAAAAAATGTACCACTTTGATGAATGATTCAGAACGTGGTAATAATAATGACAAAAACATGATGAAAAATTTACTCTGAGAGACACTTTCTCATTTTACAATTATACCAATAGACACAATACACTTGAGACACACTTTTCTATTGCTGAATGACCTTATCACCCTTAGACTAGAATATACTTCACTTTTTCGTTCATCTTCTCCTCTAACTCCCGACATATTCATCCTCTCTCCTAACTAAATTAAACTTTCCCAAATGTTCAAACCCTAAACAAAATCAAGAAAGGATTGATGGGTATGATGAGACCAAAGCTTATAATGAAATCAATTTGTTCATGTAGTTATGGCTAAATTAAAAGAGAGCAAAAATTCAGAAAAGCCCAGAAAACAGAGAGCGAGACAACTCCATAGAATGATAATTACCCGATCTACTTCATCTCCCTCAACATCGTCGTGAATGATTCCGGCTAGAAAATTGTCGGAGAAGACAAGAGAGTCGGCGAAAGACAAAACGAGTCAGCTCCTCCTCCTCGCACGCCAATAAGCCACACCATCTTGTGAAAGTGCGGGGATTCGAGCTCGGTGAAGCTGCGGTAGTTGATCTCGTCATGGATGAGCTTTCCATGCTCCGATGCTGTGGTTCGAGCTCCTCGTCGTGCTTAGCTGCGGTGGTTTGAGCTCTTCGTCGTGCTTAGACTCCACCACTAGATCTGCCGTCCAAGTCGCCTCCTCGCCATCCTCGCCATCCTCGATCATCTCAGCGAAGTCTCGTTCATCATCTCAGTGAAACTGCAGTGGTTGGATCTCGGAGTCGCCATTGAAGAAAGCTCGATTGCATCTGCAATCAAGAATCATGCATTTGCACATTTGGTCCTTGTATTTATGTAAGTATTTGAGTTTGTCCCCAAACTTTTCAAATTTTCAGATTTCTCTTTGAATTAGTCCAAAACTTTATAATTATACACTCTAGCCTTCTTTTGTGTTTCTCACGTACAAAAAATGCAAAATTAATGTATTTCTTGTCCATATGTTTTATGTATTGTATAATTTTAAAGTTTTAATATTAAAGATCTACCAATCTTTAACTAATTAAATAATTTATGAAGTTTTGATATTGTACGAATTTGTTTTAATTAATTAAATTAATTAAATAATTGTTTTGTGGAATGTGTACGAAGAAAATGTGGATATGAATTTTGTTGATTCAGGAAATGTGGATGAAAGAGTTGTGTACAGTATCAAATTGAAAATATATCAAAATTTATAATATAATATATGTACAAAAAAAAATTTAAATTTTTTTTGTATCAATATACATATTCTTTATACTTTAATATATTATTAATCATTGTAAATTATAATTTATTGGTCTTGTGTTTTGTGGACACCGAAAATGTGGATAAATATTTTGCCGTTCAAAAATATGTGGATGTGAGAATTGTGTACATTGTAATTGTGTCGAATCTTACATTTTTAACGTCCACACTTCTATCTTTTATGTCTATGCCTACTTTCACAAATAGCCATCCCACAAACATCTATGGACAGTCATACAAACATGTTCATATATTTTTCTTTTGCACCTTTTCCATCAGTGTTCAAATTTTTTACATCCACATTGTATGGTGCATGTCCACATATTTTTATATAAATATTCAAATATTAAAAAATATATCAAAAGTGGATGTTGTAATATAAAGAAAAAAGTTTATAATTTAATGTAATAAATATAAAAAATTATATATTAACCCACAAACTTAAATGTCTTGTAGGATTGATAAAAGAAATATGTCTCAAAAAAACTCATTTAAAGCACAACAAAGTACAACAGATTAGATTCCCGGCGAACACTTCCTCTTTGCAATAAGGGTACAATTGTCCAAATAATAAGTTGGTCCCACCAAAATGTGTCTTACATGTGAGAAGTGTCTCTCACTGTAAAAGAAAGACAAAAAGCATCTTATGATGTAATCAACTCAAACACGATTTCGTATACGCCCAGTTTATTTTACAATTTCATTGACTGTGTTGTTATAGTGGACAGATCTTTATGATAAATTTGGAGTATGTTGATAAAATTTCTTGACGTAAATTTATCTATTGCAATGGCCCCCAGTAGAGTTTTTATTGTTATATATAACGAAACTATGTGTTTATTATTTAGCAAAAAAAAAAAACTATGTGTTTATTAACGTAACACATAAAATCGATGGATTTACTAGTGCTGGTCTTTGAACTCACATGAATACATAAGAGCCCACGGAAATTATTATAAAACTATACAATATGTAGTTTTATAAGTGTATGATGAATTTATTATTTAAAGTTATACCAATAGCTAATATAACATTTTTTTAGAGAAATTAAGCTGGACTAACATATTCTGAAATCAATTCTAATTATGTCACCTCAATAAAATCGAGATGTAATAAAATAACACATTAGCAAGCTGTAATCGTAAATATTACAAAATATAAGATTACTATTTTTTAAATGATTCTCAATTAATATAGGTCAATTCTTCTAAATATGCAATTTTTAAGTTTTTATCACAAAAATAGACTCTAACGAAGAAAAAGACCAAAATGTTTCATTTAACAGGTAAAAAGACTTTAATACCCTAGATATATAAATACAAATAAATAAAAAAAAATTTATAGTTTCAGATTATATATTTTTAAATTTAAATTTTTTTATAAATTTTCTTTTTTTGAAATTTTCTTTTTGTAATTCGAAATACTTTTTGAAACTATTTAAAAAAAAATTATTTTCAAATTTTTTATTTTTTATTTTATAAAAATTTAAAATTTAATCTCAAATCTCTACCCCTTAATTCTAAACCTAAGGTTTGGATTAGTTAACCCTAGGAGTATAAGTGTATATTTACATTTTTAATGAAACATTTTGGTCATTTTGATTTTTATAGTCTATATTTGTGACAAAAGCTTTTTTAGTGATATCTTAAGGTATTTCATATTAATATATTAGAGATACCATATATATCTTCATAAATTAATATATATATATATATATATATATATATAACGGGACATATATATATAACCAAGTGTTTTCCTGCACCATGTGCAGTAATGAATTTTTTTTAATCTAACTTATATTTAAAAATGAATTTTATTAAATATTATAGATTTTACTATTTTCTTACTAATATTTAATATATGTTTCATATATATTAAATCAATTTGTATAAAACAAATAAAAATGATATAAAATTGTATAATTATAAAAAATTTAGCCCAAACATATTTATAAAATTTGTAGGTATATTAAAAAACTAATGATCTTACGATTAGATATTTAAATTTTTAAAAAATTGTAGAAATTTTTGAAAGCTTTAGTAATACAAATTTTATAATTATACAAAAATAATAATATTTCAAAATTTGAAATGTTATATGAATATATTTATTTTATAGATGATGTATGAGCTATTACCATATTTAAAAACAGTTTACCAAAAAGAAATATCAATATTAAATGTAATATATGAATTATTATCATATTCTAATAAGTTTGTCAAAAATATAAATCAACATTAAATGAAATTATCTATGTCATATTTTTCCGGAAGCCATGTCATCAATTTCAGTAGCCATGTCACATTTGTTTTGTGAAATTGATTGTACAGAGCACATGTGGCAAAATCACTTCGCACATATAGTCCAGGGTATATATACATAATGTATCAATATTGTATGTGGTCAATAGTTTATTCCCGTTTGTCAGGAACCCAATTATTCTTCGGTTTGTCATTATGTAATCTGGTTTGACTGACCATACGATAGAAAGAAAGAACCAGACGAAACAGCTCCATAACCAAACTTAGGCCATGATTAACCTTGGTTTCTTAGTCGGAGTTCTTAACTCATGATTTGACATTTTTTTTACACTTTTCGGCTAAAAGACAATTTTTATATCTCCTATTTAAGAGACGGTTCTTAACTTTTCTTAATTAAAATCTAAGAAAAACTTAGAATCGTCTCTTAGCCGAAGTTAAAAATTCCAGTTAACAGACTGGAGTTAATCATAGTTTTAGTCACAGACGGTACCGGCTCTAGATGTGTGCAAGGCGTGCAAATGCAGAGGGCCCTACACTTTTGGTCAACATTTCTTTACTTTTTAGGACTTTAAATTTTTAGTCTTTACATTTTGGTCAACATTTATTTACTCTCTAGAGCTCTAAATTTTTAGTCTTTACATTTTTAATCGACATTTCTTTATTTTTAGGCCCTAAATTTTTAGGTTTTACATGGGTTTAAGTTTCAAATTTATGTTCACTAATTTAGAAAAAGATAGCATAGGACCAACAAATTTTTGAGCCGGCCCTGGTCATAGGCTCATAGCATGTTTGAACCAGACTCCTTTCTACGAGTCTTTTGTTTCTTGTGTTGCTCAAATAATGTCCTCTGTGTTGTGAACTTCTAATTAAATTCTCCAGTGAGAAGGGCCACAGAGAAATGCCATCCTCCAATTTTCTGTTTCTGATGGTTACTCTACTTATAGTTATATCTTACCTTCTATGTGATTTAAGACCTCAATCATGTGTCTCCTCCGACGATGTGTATCCGTCACCTTCTCTATTGTCACTTGTTCTATAAAATCCATGTCTATATAATCTCTTGGCATCTGATTTCATGAAGCCTCCCCCCAATGAAGACCAACCATCAAACTAGAAAGCCGTTGAAAACAGCCATTCCGAGTTTTAACTCAATGGTAACTTTTAAATATCACTCTATAGTCTATACCTGAGTAACTTCCTCCACACCCATGACCCAACTTGAGTTTCCCTCAATGTCCAAAAGGACCTTCCTCTGATTAACATTCTATAAATACAGGCGACCCAATGAGATGGTTGGTGAGAGATGATCCTCCATATTAGTTTTAACTTTTAACTAAGCAACTAGTTTTCTTTTTAAATATTTAATCAATTGAATTCCCAACCCCCTTCTGACATTGGATACCATATATCTCACTCCAAGTGATCCTCCATATTGTCTCCTCTATAAATATTTTCCAGCCATCTGCATGAACAAATCTCAGAGACATTTCCCAACATAGAATCGATGAATAAACATCACTTATCCATTTGTCTTATGAATCACATGATCGTAGTATTTTGTGCTAAAATGATTTCCAATATGATGATGAATAATACATAGTTTCTATATAATAACTTAACATAAAGACCAACGAATACATCACTTATATTATATTGTTATCATACAAAAATGTCACAAATATGAGATAAGTAATGAAAAATCCACGTTTGTTATGCCCAGACTCTTTTCCTTGAGGAAAGATCAGAAGTCTTGATATCATCTATCTTTGCCGCCATTATGAAATCGTTCATGCTCAGCCCACCTGCATTGTTCATCAAATAAACCCAACAGCAAATTAACCGTTTTGAGAAACCTTATACTGAAAAAAAAAAAACTCAAAACGAACGAGAACGTGTGTCTGTTTTTTTTTTGTGTTGACATACCAATGGAAGAGGTAGATAGTTCAGCTCTAACTTGGGTAGGACTTTCCAAATGGAGAGAAGGGTAATGACCAGAAGCGTCAGCCACCTTATGGATCCTGTTTATGAGTTCAACGCCGCACCCAAAATCCCTCACCTTCCACATGCATCTTATTTTCAGACCGCCCGCTTCATCCTCCACTATACTCCATCCCAAAACCTGAAACGTTTTACATAATAAGCATATAAGATACATCATTAGAGTGGTCACAGTGGATCAAAATCAAGTTATGAACACAATGCTCGTCATTTGTGCAAAACAAACATTCATTTGATTGTTAAAAAAACTATGATTCACAATAGTTTAAGATTGAATATAAATAGTTAGCTATACGAAATTTCATGGGTTCCATTAAAATGCCAACCGGGAAAAACTAAAAGAGCAAAACCATAATCCTTACAAACACAGATTAACTATTATTAATATTTAATAAATAATTCGTAACATGCCCATATGATTTATAAATCTTTTTTGGGCTCATCTAATATTAGGTCAAAATTGTCCGTTTGAGATTTGTCACTGTGAAATGTCATGGTTTTAATTTCATAATCTCATCTGTAATTAGCTATTTACGATAGAATATACTTTCATTTGAAGTCCATAATCATGATAATGATAGAGCTTCGTGTAGAGACTATAGATTATAGATACTAAGCTTTTAAGTGGCGAAGGTTTCAAGTTTAGTCATTAATCAATTGAATCTTCACAACACATTTTGACCAACCGATGAACTTAGAAAATCAACACTCGAACATTTTGAGATGTTAAATATATATGTGAGAAAATTAACCTTATGGAGGAGCGTTTTGGCCTCATCGGGGGATAAAGGAGCCTGAGAAGGCGAAACAGGGGAGCATTCGAGCTGCGAGAGGGAGAGAACAGAGGCATTAGGAATCAGAATCTTGTGCTCTGTGCTTTGGGGTCCCAACACCTTATCTCCGAACTGGCTCGCTATCTCCGCCGGGTACGGGTCACGAGCTCCGAAGTCCCCGAGAAAATCCTGCGCCAGATTGTTCCGGGCTACCGTTAACCCGCCCAGTTTACGCTGGGTCGGTGAGAAACCGAAGAACTGAACAGTGGTGCAAGGAGGAAGCTGACGGAGGAATGAGACGGAGATATGACACGGCGGAGATGACGTGGTAGTAGCCATCGTGAGACTGTTTTGCTCTGTCTGGAGAAAAGATAAGAGTTTCAGAATCGAGTTTCAGACCAGTCGTTGAGTTTAAAAGGGTGAGGTATCACAAATGGGACCCACCTTAGCTGAAGTAGGACTGATCTGACACGTCATGTTTATTAAAGCCCAAACGATGCAAGGCCCAATCGATGCAATCTTGGGCTCGAGATTAGATGATCTTTAATTTCCCAAATTACCCTTTCTGAAAATCTGTTATAACTAACAACCCTTCTTCCCCTTTCTTCCTCGATTACAAGCCCTAAAAATTCAGAAACTTGTTTAACGACAGTCGCCGAGTGAGAGAGAGAGAGATGACGCTAAACGATGAGCAAGAGCACGAGGTGTACGGTGGAGAGATCCCAGAGGAGGAAGGAGAGATGGAGACGGACGAGTACGAGGAACACGGCGGAGAAGAAGGCGGCGCCGCAGGAGACGAGGAGCTTGAGCCAGGCTCTAGCGCTAAGGTATTGTTGATTTCTTCCGATCCAGCTTCTAATCGAACGTTTCCTATTGTATTTAGTTAGTGTGCTTTGTTATGGTTGGATATAGGATCTAGAGGATATGAAGAAGCGAATCAAGGAGATTGAGGAAGAAGCTGGAGCTTTGCGTGAAATGCAAGCCAAAGCTGAGAAAGAGATGGGCGCTGATCAAGGTTTTTTTTACTTCTGCTTCTGCTTGTGCTTTGAATCTATGGATTAGGTTTAGAGCTTGTCTTGTTGATTTTGAGATTAGTTAAGTTTTAGGTATTGGAATCTTTTAGCTAGTGAGCGAATCTCTCTAGAAGTATTCTTGGAGTTTGTGTATGGGAACGAAACCATTAGTGATCTGTTGCAACTGTTCTTGGCTTCAAGGCAAGAATACACTTAAAAGCTAATTCGGTGAATGTTATCTCTTCCTTTTGTTGCATATCAATGAAGATCCATCAGGTGCTATTAGTTCGGCTGAGAAGGAGGAAGTTGATTCCCGTTCAATATATGTTGGCAATGTGAGGCTTCCACTATTTAATTTTTACATGTTACTCATAGTAATCTTTTCAAAAGAAAGTTTTTTTATACCTTATATTATCTCCCATCTATCTTTTCTTTTATCAGTATCTGTCAAAGCTTTAGTCCTCTACTGATTAATTACCTTCTCCTCTGTAACTATTTGGTTCTGTGTATGTTAGGTGGACTATGCATGTACCCCAGAGGAAGTCCAGCAACATTTCCAGTCCTGTGGAACTGTCAACAGGGTTACGATTCTGACAGATAAGTTTGGCCAACCCAAAGGTTTTGCCTACGTCGAATTCGTGGAAGAAGATGCCGTTCAGAATTCTCTTATCTTGAACGAGTCAGAGCTGCATGGTCGTCAGATAAAGGTGCAAACTCCCTTCAATGACATATAGTTAATTGTCTTAATAGCTAAAGATATTTAATCATTCTCTTACATTGTCTAATGAAATTTTCAGGTATCAGCAAAGAGAACTAACGTCCCTGGAATGAGACAATTCCGAGGAAGGCGCCCCTTTAGACCCATGAGAGGATTCATGCCTGGAATTCCATTTTATGCTCCATATGCCTATGGGTACGTTCTAGAAACTTCTCTGCCTCCTCTCTCTCTCTCTCTGTTAAACAAAAACTAGCAACGACTCGGTGTCTAGATTTTCGAGTGGATCATTAATGATTGTTCATATGTGGTGAATGGGTTATGGTTTGTTGCAGGAGAGTTCCCAGGTTCAGACGGCCAATGCGTTACAGGCCATACTGATTTAAAGCAAAATTGGTGGTAAAAGTAGCTGCTGCCTTTTGCTTCAGTAAGGCTATTATCATCAACACGTGTTTCATTAGGCGCACAAGTTGCTACGGTTAAACAGAGATCGTGTTGAAGAATTTTATGGCAGAAGAGAGAGAGGCAAAGAAGAAGAAATATGTTTAGATTTTGTGTAACATTTTGAGTTGGTTTCTTTTGCAACACTTAGTCATAAAACTCATAAACTTTCTATCGAGAATGACCTTCCACATTACTTTGTGCTTTTTGTGTGTTTTTGGTAAGAAAGTGGATTTTGGGTGAAATGGCGAAATAGCCATGTTGTGAAAAAAAAATGCTAACTAATGGTTACCCAATCTGATGATTTTGAGCTTCATCGTGGGTGTGGGTGCCGGTGTGCATGTGTTCAATAGTTACAAACAAAAAACAAAGGTATATAGTCATTGAGATGAATGTTGTACATTGTGTGACAATATAGTGCTTCGCTGCATTGTGGAATGGATCTTTTAAAGTACTTAAAGAAGGGATCTTCGCTGCATTGTTTTGCCTTTTCAGAAAAATGGACATCGAAGAAAAAAAGTACAAAATTAATAGATTTGATGAAACCAGCCAAAAAATAAAGTTAGTTTACATTTTTTTTTTTAAGATAAAACTCTTCAAAAGTTTATGGAATAGGTAGTTGAGAGAAGAAAAAGAATGGAAGCGGAGGGAGGGAGTCGTCCATAATCAACAAAGCTATTAATTGCTTAAAGATCTCTCTAGCTCGCTCTCTATCGTGTCCCCTTCTCACCCAGACACAGAGAACTGCTAACCCTAATCATCTTCATCGATGGAGCAGCGGTATCAGTATCAGAATAATCCATTCGAAAGACGCCCCATCCTTAAACCATCCAAGTCTTCTCCTGCTGTTAGGTGGATCAAGGACTGGTAAAAGCCTATTCCTTCCTTCCTTGTGATTTAAACCAAACCAAAGATGCAAAAGATCAAGGCTTTACATCATGTATGGTGAATCCTTGTTTTTTTCTTTTCTTCAGGGTACCACAAGATATTGTTGCTACAGGTGCCAAGTGTTATCTTCGCAAATGGGTCACAGGTTAGAGAGATTACCTGCTTCATATCTATTCTTCAGATTAGTCTTGTTTGTTTGTGCTATATAATAATTGTATCTGCTTATCATATACTTTCAGTTTGTGCTTATTCTTGTTTTCTTCATCTAAGTTCTTCACTCTTATGATAATTGTGTAGTCTCTCATTAGCTTTGTTGGTACAGAGGAAGCGGTGAAGAGACTGAAAGAAAAAGAGAAAGAGCCTACTACTACTAATACTGATGTTTCAGACCCTGACCCGGAACCCACTTCTGAGATTTTGTTTCTCTGCAGCTACGATGGATGTGGCAAGATTTTCTTCGATGTTAGTGCCTTGAGAAAGCATTCCCACATCCATGGTGAAAGGCAATACGTTTGCCATTACCCTGGTTGTGATAAGGTATAGTCATTTATAAATAACCTTTAACGTGATAACATCAGCCTGCTTAACCTTCTTCTTCTTATGTGTTGTGTAATAGAAATTTGTGGATAGTTCAAAGTTGAAGAGACATTGGCTCATTCATACTGGGGCTAGGGACTTTGTTTGCACTTATCAAGGCTGTGGAAAGGTTGTTGCTTCCTCTACCTCTCAATCTTGTGGATATAAATGTGCTCTCGCTGTTACTAACTTGGAATAGATGATTGGATGCAGGCATTCTCCTTGGATTTTAACCTCAGATCTCACATGAAGACTCACTTACAAGAAAACTATCACATTTGTCCCTACTCTGGGTGTGGAAAGAGATATGCTTATGAATACAAGCTCAAGAACCATGTTGCTGCCTACCATGAAAAGGTTCTTTCATTACTCAAATTTCATAACTAGACAAATGCTAAGATTCTTTCTTTCATGTGTGACCATCTTAGTACTTCTCTCTCTCTCTCTCTCTCTCTCTCTCAATTAACACAACCTTTGTTTGAACAGAATGGTGCTGGAGAGACGCCTACATTCACACCACCTGCAGAGAAAGTATCAAGGACTCCCAAAACACCTGCTACAACGGTTTATGGCTCAGCGTCTTTGGAACGTCCATACGCATGTCCTTACGAAGGGTGTGGCAAGGATTACATACATGAGTACAAGCTCAAACTCCACTTGAAGAGAGAGCATTTACCTGAAGAGAACAACAACAACAACACACCGAACAAGCACGATCTAGAAGAAGGAATGACCAAGATTTTCACAGGAAACACGCTAGCAACGGGAAAATCCAGATGCATAGACAGCAGAGCAGAGCTAAGCCGGACATGAGGACACCACCAGCGAAAGTGTTAAAGAAAGGCTCAACCTCTTCACCGGCGAAAGCAAGGATGGACAAAAAACCATGGCAAGAAAAAGAAACGTGTGAAGGAGAAGATAGCGAGGAGACGGAGGAAGATAGAGAGAATGTGGATGATGGCTGGAGGTTTGTGGGAAACAATGAGGAGGAAGATGACGATGAAGAGACTGAAGATGAAGACTAAGTGCTCTGCTTCGTCTAGAACTTTAGTAGCTGTGGCTCTTTTTGGTTTCTCTCTTTAACACTCATCTAGTTTTAAATCTCTGTACATTGTTCTCATGACATTTTTAAGAATATGTTCTTAGAATAACCTTTTTTTTTTTGGGCAACTATGTTCTTGCTTATTATAATAACTAATATCTGTTATTTTTAATACAAATCATGATAATGTCAGATTTAATACTACTTCCCTTTTATGATTTTTTTTTTTAAAACCTAGTACTGTATTACGTAACAGCACTTCCATTTCATATATAATATATGATGTTTTATGGAGGTTTTGTTTTTTTCGTAATAATAAGATGTTTGCATAAATTTAGATTTTTTTTTTTCAAATGCATAAATTTAGATAGTTTTAACAATATCAAAAAAATGTGTAACCAATTGAATTTTTCTTGTTTTTATTTTTAATAAAACAAATTAGTTTTAAATTATATTTTAGTGATATTTTTGGTTAAAAATATTTATTTCTCATTATGCTTGTCAAAATTCCTAAATTTACATAAATCAGCTATAAACATATACTAATATCAAAAAGAGTAAAAATATTTAATTAAGAGGCTCGCTAAACCTCAATTGCAATTCTGAATAATAAACCTTTGAGTGACGCTTCTTCTTCTGCCTTCTAACTCCGCGCCGCTTACTCGACCTTTCTCGGTGGAAAACCTCTCTATAACTAGACCAATCGTCTGGTTTCTCTTCACCGAGTTGATCGCGTTTAACAACACAGAAACCCTAATAATCGCACAATGGGTCAGGACAACAACGATACCAAGACGAAGAGGAAGAGAAGAGGTGGAAGCAAAGAGAAGAGTACTGAGAAAGTAGTGATTAACGAAGAGCAGAAGCAACAACAAAAGCAAGGGAATGGTAGCAATCCAAGCAAGAAGAAGAAGAGCCAAGAGTTTTGTCCTTTCGGAAACTACAAAAACTACTACGGCTACAGAGTTAGTCTCTATATACTCCTTCACAGTTTTTGTGATGTTAAAAGTGTTTTCTTTTGTCTGATAATTTTGGATTTTCTTGTAATGATTGTGATAGATTAGCAATGATATGGATGAGGATCCTCGGCTCAAAGTGTTGAAGAAAGAATGGTTTCATGGCAAGGATTGTCTCGACATTGGCTGCAACAGCGGCGTCATGACTATCCATATTGGTAAAAAGTTTTCATCTTTGTGAAAGATTAGTTCTTTTAACTAGGATTTGATTACTGTTTGGTTTCTACTGGTGTGGTGATAGTAAGCATTCACTTCATTATCCTTGTGAGAATGCTATGTCAGTTAAAGTCTGAAACTTTCTATGTTAACTTCTTGTTATTCGTTTGTTTTGGCTATAGTTTGAAGCCGTCAGCATCTAACTTCGATTTAATGTAACTGTCTTGTCTAATGTTTGTTTTCCTTTTACTTCTTCAGCTAAGAAGTTTGGTTGCAGTAGCATTCTTGGAGTTGATATTGATTCTAGTAAGAACTATTGCTTTTCATAATCTTATCTTCCTTAAGCGGTTTCAGCTCCTGTGCATTGAACTAAGATTTTTTATTTGATTGAAGGTCTCATTGAGGTTGCTCGCTGGCGTCTTAGGAATTTTGTTAGGACGCATAAGCCAGGTGAAAAGAAAACTGGTGCAGATGGTTCCAAGGAGCAATCTGCTTCTCTCTCTGATGGCGAGACAAAGATAGGCAGTGAAGAAGAAACTAAAGACCTGTTTCAGGTTGTCTCCTTTCAGAAAGAGAATTTTGTTCAGACTCGAAACCTTGACGAGAATCGTTATGATACTATTCTATGGTACATCCCTTTTCCTTTTGTCTCTTTTTATCACTCGTAAGTTTGGTCTCTGTGCCCTTTTGGGAAAGGTTGAAAACGAAACAACAGTCACCAACTCTTTTGCTAGTGCTCGTACCTCAAAAGTGCATATGAAAAAGTTCAACAAAGCCTTTCCTGTAAGGAGGTCTCACTTTGTGTTGAAACCAAAACTTCTTCTGTCTCTTGATTGTCTTGAGCTGAAATTGAAAATAACAATCCATTTATGACAAGTATTTTTTTTTTTTTTGTACAGTTTGAGTGTGACAAAATGGGTTCATTTGAACTGGGGTGATGATGGTTTGATCACCTTGTTTTCAAAGATTTGGCGGCTTCTTAATCCGGTTCTACTATATACTTTACTCGAGTGTGCACACCTATTTCGATTTTAATATGCGTAATTGACAGTTGTTGGCTTTGCTTTTTCAGGGTGGTATATTTGTAATGGAACCTCAGCCTTGGAAATCTTATGAAAAGAATCGCCGTGTCTCAGAGGTGTGCTTTTATCTCTAATGTTTTCAGAGCTTACAAGCTTTTAGCTATATAGTTTTAATATGTGTTTTATCTTGTGTGACTGCAGACAACCGCTATG
Source organism: Brassica carinata (assembly GCA_016771965.1). Lineage (NCBI taxonomy): Eukaryota > Viridiplantae > Streptophyta > Magnoliopsida > Brassicales > Brassicaceae > Brassica > Brassica carinata. Next base: position 65,560,743 of record CM028695.1, read on the forward strand.
AACTACCGAAACATTGTTTTACGTCCAGAGCATTTCCAAAATATTCTTCTTGATAAGGTACTTACTCCTACTCCATTTACTTCCTCAGTTCGTCATCGATATTCCTACTTGATCTATAAAATCAATCATACATACTTGCATAGATCAAAACTATGTGCAGCACGACCAATCTCTGTATTATAGTGCTGCCTTCTTTTGTCATTTGATCTTGTTTATGGCAAGTTTTGAGGTCGGATTCTCATGTTCCATTACTTGTGTTTTGGTTTTTGGCGACAGATTGGGTTTAGAACAGTGGAGGATCTTACATCAAGCTTGTCTGGCGTAAGCAAAGGATTTGATAGACAGGTCCTTGCTTTCCAGAAATGAACATAACAAGCAGAGGCTACACTAAAGAAGAAGTTGATTTTTGTTTTAAAAGCCTTCAGAAAATCAAATTATTCCGCGGTTACATGGATTGAACACAAGATGTGTTGAATAACTAGTAGTTGCGCATATCTTATATGTAATGGGTTTTTTTGCCACTGCTTAGTCTCTCTAATCCAACTCCAAAGTGGTTCTCCTTTTTGTACATGGTTTTCGCTGACAATGACACAAAGTTCATTTCATAAAGTTTTGAGAATCACTGAATCCAATAATGAATCAACTTGATCAGATCATAACTGCAGAACCCGTATACAATACAGTTGCCACAAATGTTGGTTATAAGAATTACGGTTCACTGTTTAAGTTTGGCAAGAAAAAGAAAACGTAGTTAAAGAGATGCCCAAGATGGATAAGGACATTCGTATTCCCATCCTGTTCCAGAGTATTGAACGCAATGCAACCAAAGAGCCTCGTCATGCTCCTCGTACCTGCATGATTCATTCAGAAAACATAAAGACACCATTTGAGCTCGACACAAGAAAGAACACAATGGTGGTTTATCTTTTTACCCTTGTGGGATCAACTTTGGGCAGTTTGTGCACATTGGATCAATGCTGAAATCTTCACTGGAATACACATAGTCGTCTGGGGAGACCATCTTTCTCTCACCCGCATCAATTCTTTTGGCAATCTTGGTCTTGAGATCATCCACTTGTTGATTGAGATAAAGCGGGTCATTCGCTATGGGATGACCTGTATATTGTAGATGCACTCGTATCTACAATCATCACAAAACAGAAATGAGAAACGCCAAAGAAAAAAAAACTCTCTATCTATTCTCCTGATGCTAAAGATAGAAGCGTTGAGAATTTTGAACAGTATTGTGTATAAACACTTGCTTACTTGATGAGTTCGTCCTGTCACTGGTTCACACAAGACCAGGCTATGAGTTCCATTTGTATCGATTCTAGTGAACTTGGTACATGCAGGCTTCCCCTTCACCTTCTTATCATCACCACTTGAATTGGCGTCCTGCATAACGCATATAGCCATTTTGATATTTTACTTAAAATGTAAGTGAAAGACTTTATGTTTCGTATATCTAGAGGCATAAAGTAGCTTTACCTCTGCTGTGCTTCTTCCTTCACTACCATTATAATTTATGTTGGCATCGACTACTTTCTGAAACATCAAAGTCACACAGCTACTTCAGATAAACTTTCAAACCGGTGAACATGAAGATAACTTTTTGAGATTTGGATATTGTGACTGGCCTCAAATCAGTTGTAATGTTAACTAATATAAGAGGCTGGTAACTAGAAACAATCCACAAAATCATTAATAGAGTCAAAAGAGCTTCAAACCTCATCTTCTGGGAACACGCCAATAACCTTTGCGATATAACGTTTCTTCACCATTCCACCCTCAATCTGAAACAATCAAGGTAAGTCCTAAGTTATCACATTTTGATGTACCAGATGCTATTGGTGTAGCCAAGAAAACTGAGACCGACTAATATGAGTACCTGCTGCCTGAAAAAGTCAGCTTTGGCAGCAGTTCTTGCTATGATGAGCAATCCAGAAACCAAACGGTCTAACCGGTGAATAGCTGTGAGAAAAAATATGATGCAAGGATAGCTCTGTATTGTATCATTTTAGAAAACAGTAAACAAAGACTTAAGTTTGGATACGAAATAGAGTGCCGAGGTCATGCTCAGCATCAAGGATTCCAACAACCGTGTTCTTACGGTATTGACCACATGGATGCACCTACACAAGAAGAAAAAAGATCCGCGTTGTTACCAAAATATCAATCTTACAAGGTGAATTTTGTATCCACAAAGTTTGATTTATACTAAGCTTAAGTGAATTAAACTATTTTTAGCAAAAGAGTCTGATTCAATCATTCTAATTTCTGAACAAAACATGTTCAAATTTTAAAGAAAATGAGCTTTTCCTACAGAGACCACATGAAGTGAAAATATATACAATGGAGAGTACTCACGGGAATAGAAGCCGGTTTGCAGACAGTAACTACATCAGGTTCATTCACAAGGATCTCTACATCATCAGTCATCACTGGTGGTTCATGTCTGAAACCTTCCCCACATTCTTAAGTTAGATACACACATTCAATGCAGTTGACAAGATGCAACCACATGAACTAAAAAAAGCTTAGCTTTAAGAACAACCTGTGGACGAAATGAGTGATCTTTTGAGACGATTTCACAATGTAAGAAACTGGTACATTTTTTCCATCAACTTTGATTCTTCCACTTTTGACTGCACCAACCTGTAAACATTCAAATCAAAAATTAAAATTTCAAAAACACAAACCTTTTTCGAGATTAAAAAGCATTGGACAGGAAGAACATACATAGTAGTCACGATGCCTGCCTTTGAATTCATCAGCGAACAAGTCTACGATTGTTTTCCCAGTCCAGCGTTTGTTCACCTAACAGAAATGGCGTGTAGCAATTTTCAATCTCATTGTGAACATTAGGGGAAATAAGAAAGATTTAGAAAGAGAGTAGTTACATGAGAGATGAACTCGAAGTAGTACGGCCTCACATGGCGTCTCCCTTCACAAACGAAATCAAGCAATTAAAAATTTAGAGAGATTTTTGGGGGGTTTGGTTTTGAAGGAAGGAAGGAAGGAACCTCCATGGAAGATGTAGTCTTGCTTCTGTGAGAGTTTAGAAGATGATGATGTCTGCAGAACTATGTCACTAGTGTTCATGCTAGTGGCGATAATAGAAGAAGAGGCGGGCTTCTCTACGGCGTCCTCGTCGTCTTCCAGCTTTCGTTTCATTTGCCTTTTTTTTTTTTTCCCTTAAGAGGGTGTGTGTGTGTGTGTGTGTGTGGTCGTTGTCAATGTATTAGTTTGGGTTTAAGTAAACCGACCTTTTTTAAGCTACACCAAACCCAAAATTGGTTATTATGTTTCATATTTAGGTTTTCTTTACCTTGTGTAACTAACGGCTCCGGTGCCCATTTAATTAGCCTTGTGGTCGAATTCGCATAATTAGCCTCATTCAAGGATTTTGAAGAATGAGAATTAACTTGAACAAACACATATGGTTAAGATGGTTGCAAGCAAGACAAATCACTAAACAGAAATATTGCTCTGATCAATTAAACAGTGAGTGCTATCTAGAATCCTTACACTCTAACCGGAAAGAACACTACAGTTCACACAAATGTTTCACAGCGATCTTAGACGGTCATCCAGGAGGTCAAGAACACGATTCGAACTCCAGCTTCATCCCTCCCTCTTTTGTCTTTTTGGCGAATTGATTTTGAACTTCTGCTTGTACCCTCGGATCAATAGTGATATTAGTAAATACTAGTTAGGTAGCTATTATATTAGTAAGGTGTGTACACTAATCCCCCATTTTCCTGAGCATTCTGAACTTAACTTGTTTATTAGATTGAGTAACATAATTAATGAAACCGACTGTGCAATAAATATCGTGGATAAAGATGCTTGTCGTGTAATTGATTTGTCAATGTTGGTTTAAGACGTTTCAAATCAAATAGTACTAAAATACTGGAGTATTATTTTTGTTAACAATCTACTTTATTAATTTAGAAGTACACTTAGAAAATACCCCTTAGTTTTTCAATTTATTTACATTCCTATGCCACTGAAAATTAAATTAAATTTCCTATTTTAATGTTTGTCTTTTTTAGTTGAGTTAATGTGTTGTCCTAATCTAAATTAAATTACCTATTTTAATGTTTGTCTTTTTCAGTTGAGTTAATGTGTTGTCCTAATATAAAATTTAACTTTCCTCCTCTACTAAATCAATTTCGAAATTATTTATAGTTTCCTAATTCTAAATTTACCACATTTAATGATAATAAACCCATATATAAAATCGTACTAATCCCATATATAATATACCATTAGTACAAAGAAAAAATTAAAATGAAAGAAAATATTTATACAATCATGGATCAAGCTCTAGAAATAAACAACAACAACGCTAAATTATTTTATAACAAATTTATTTTAATAGAAATTATAGTTCCAAATATGTTTATATATTTTATGTATTTATAAATTTATTTTATTTGGGATGCTAAGATTTTGGAATTGGAAAAAATTATACTCTACCTCTATATTATTTTAATTAAGAAATTTAAATTTTATATCAGAATAATTTATTAAGCTTTTAATTTTAATTTTTATTATAACTACAAAAATAATTTTTCAAACTGGATTTATGTGTAAATATTACAAATTCATCATTTGATATAAATAAAAAGTTAAAAACAGAAAATAAATACCCGTCCGGTCGGACGGGTCAAGATCTAGTATAAAAATGAATCTAAAACCAAATCGAGTAGAAAATAACACAGAATCAGTAATTTGTGTCCGATAATAATGTTAAAAATTTTGGAATTTTCTCAGAAAAAGAAATAAATAATGACGTGTCAAGGCATGTATCCCCATCCTCACTCCTCCCAATATATTGTTTCTTCTTCATCATCTCCCTCTGAATTGCATTCATCCATTTTCCATTCTCCAAAGCTTCAAAAAGAGATGCCTTCGTCCTTCTCCAAGCCCACTCCTCCGTCTTCCCCCAACAACTCTCCCCTGCTATCCCGGAACCCCTCCGACGCCGACCTCCGGCTCCGCGAGGCGGAGGACCGGCTGCGCGACGCCATGGTCGAGCTTCAGCGCAGACAGCGCTCCGCGGCGCGTGGCTCACACGCCGATCTCTGCTATGATCACGGCTCCGACGTCTCCTGCGTCGCCAATGCGATCGGCAACCTCTGCCAGAGCTTCCTCCTCTCGTACGGCGTCAGGGTCGGGATCGGGATCCTTCTCCGCGCTTTCAAGCTCGCCAGGGGGCAGTCTTATTCGTCTCTCCTCGATCTCAAGGTGAGCTTGAGAAACATAGGAAAGGGATAGACTTTCGTGAAAATTTGCTTATTAGAGTCTTCTTCAGTTTCAATTTGATCGAACATTGTTTTGAAATTAGGTGTTCTATCCTCTTTGTTCAATGTTTAGGTCTGCCTTTATTGCTTTTACTTGTATAGGATGTGTCTTTAGTTATTATGTGATCTTTTATTCACTAATACATGGACACTGGTTGCAGCAACTCGTCTCGGAGAAAGATTTGATTGTTAGGGAAGAAGCGTGTCGTATTGGTCTCCTTTTTGGTGGCTTCACCGGTTCGTATCACGCGCTTAGATGCGGTTTGAGGAAGTGGAGGAAGAAAGAGACGCCTTTGAATTCGTAAGTTTATGATTTGTACTGTTGTGTCTATGTTTTCTTAGATGCTTCTGCTGTTTGCTTGAGCATAGTGTTTCCTTGTTATGACTTTGATTAAGGGTGGAACAGAGTCTTAGCAGGTTCAATTGCGGGTTTGTCTGTCCTGGCTTTAGATGATTCCAACCAGCGCCGCACACTTGCTCTTTACCTCTTGGCTAGATTAGGCCAGGTACATCTAATGGTGTCATGCGAGTAGTATCAATACACAGATGTATTTTTTGGGAGTGTGATATATCTATCATCTTGTGAACAGGCGGCTTACAATTCGGCTAAGTCAAAGAACAAGTTCCATCTCTGGGGAAGCCATTGGAGACATGGAGATTCTTTACTTTTTTCTCTTGCTTGTGCTCAGGTAATTGAGATTCTTCCTTCTTTTTTTTCTTCTCCTGGTAGTCTAAAAAATCTAGTGGAGAAGTTCATGTAAGTGGATTAGTGTTGTAGAGATCAGTGTGACTTGTTTTAGTGTGGAAAAGAAATGCTCTGTTTATCATTTTTTTTTTTTCAATGATGATTGATACGTGCAGGTTATGTACGCCTTTATTATGCGTCCTGAAACCTTGCCAAAATCATATAGAGAATTTATTCAGAAGACAGGTCCAGTTGCAAGGCCTGTCTACCAGGCTGTAAGAGAATGCTGCAGAGGCGGTCCAATCGATGTAGCCTCCTTGTCAGCCTATATTTCTAGTAAAAACGAAGCCAGTGACGTGAAGGTGGAAGAGTTTGCTTCAATCATCCCATGTTCAGCTATTCATCCAAACACTAACTCGTGTCTTGCCCAAAATGCTACTGCAATGTCAGCTACATTCAAGAAAACATTCCCATTATACTTCTCCCTGACTTTCGTACCATATGTTGTTCTAAACCTACAAAGGGTAAAGCTTTTCTGAATCCTATTGGTTTATGCTTTAGTCAGACATAAGATGTATCTTCTGATGATGCTATGGTACAATTTCAGTTCATGGCTTCTCCATACCGGACATCTTGGCATTCAATCAGAGATTCAGTTAGATCAACGTCCTTCTTGTCTGCTTTTGTTGGGATTTTTCAGGTAGCTTTTCACTTCATTTCACACAGCTAGTTTCCTAAAACCATTCCTAAATACTTATGTCCCATTTGCAACTAGGCTTTCATATGTGCACATAGAAAAGTTGCATCCAAGGACCACAAGATCGTTTATTGGTTTGCGGGTGGTGTGGCAGCTCTCTCGGTTATGCTGGAGAAAAAACCGAGACGCTCTGAGCTTGCTCTCTATGTTCTTCCCCGAGCAGGAGATTCTCTGTGGGAGATACTTGTGAACCGCCACGTTCTTCCCGATATTAAAAACGCCGAGGTACACAATTCAAGGGACCACGATCGTTGTTTTAAAACCTGCTTCCCCTTCAACACTAGAACTGATCTTTTTATTTATACAATCAATTGAAAACAGGTGGCTGTGTTCTGTGCATGTATGGGAGGGATAATGTATTACCTAGAACATGAACCTGATACGTTGGCTCCGTTTCTGAGAGGGCTCATCCGAAGGTTTCTTGCTAGTCAAATAAGCAATTCTAGCAGCAAAATCCGTCAAAGCTCTTCTTATATGCATCTCCAGAGTCTAGATGCGTTGGGGAAGCCGAAACCGCCTCCAGAGAGCCGAGAAGGTGAAACTCAAAAAGCTGAAGATAAGTATAACCTGGAGGCTATTCCTGGTCTTTAAAGATGCCTGATAGTTCCAACAGCATCATGATTTTGATATAAAGGATAATGTTACATTCCCCTGGAAGAAAAGGGTTCATTCCACAGGATTGAATTATAGGTTTAGGAGTCTTGTTTTAAATGTCTTTGTTTCTCTTCCCATAATAACAGAAACTCTCTACTTAATTGCACGTTCGTTCATGATCTCAAGGCAGAAAGTCTGGACTTAGATAACTAAAATTCAAAGGGTTGTTGTAATGCTACAAAAGTCAAATGACACTTGTAACCATTTGTTACATTTAAGGAACTTTTAATACGCTACGAAGTCAAATGTCAAAAGGGATTTTCTGTAATAGAATAATTTGTCGTGATGACCATCATAGTAATATTCAAACCAATATCATCTCTCTCTCTCTTCTCCTTTGCATCAAAACCAAAATGGATGCTTTTGAAACTCATCAACCGAGAGAGATCGTGACTGATCCTCTGCAAAACTCCTGGAAGTTTACACGGCAGAGGTCATCAGTCTTTGACTTGGACAAAGAAGGTTTTAGCCCTCTGCATGCGGCTGCAGGAGCCGGCCAAGCAGAGACTGTGAGGGCGATTTTGGGAATTGACAAGAAGCTTTGCCGGCTTAAAGGTAGAGATGGGAAGACTCCACTTCATGTAGCAGCGATGAGAGGCAAAACCGATGTGATCAGAGAGATTGTGTCCAGCTGTGTTGATTGCTTAGAAGATGAGACGGTTCAAGGTCAAACTGCTTTGCATCTTGCTGTTATGCACCAAGAGATTGGAGCTGTGGTAGCTATTGTTGAGTTGATCACAGAGACGAATCGAATTGAAGTGTTGTACAAGAAAGATGAACAGGGTAATACTGCTCTTCATCTAGCAACCTGGAGAAAAAATCGGCAGGTAAGAACAATTATGTACATAGTTTTCTTAAGAAGTACAAATCAAAATCTTGCTTTTTCTTACCTTACAGGTGATTGAAGTGTTGGTTGAGGCAATACCAGAAGAGTTTAGGACATTTGAGGTGAATGCTATGAACAAGATGGGTCTCTCTGCATTGGATCTGCTGGTTATGTTTCCGAGCGAAGCTGGTGATAGAGAAATCTATGAGAAACTTATCCAAGCTGGAGCTCAAAGAGGGGGAGACATTGGTGGTACAAACAATGTCCAAAGAACCATTTCTTCTACTTCCACATGCCGAGAGAGAGCAACGGAGTCACAAAGCCATAAAGATCTTGTAAAGTACTTCACTTTCAAAAGCACAGAGACTCGCCATCAGAGGCACGTAGCGCTTT